>MDKJ01235478.1:0-52495 GCA_005239525.1 Nicotiana knightiana | reverse complement strand
GGAATGGGGGTTTTGTGGCTCGGATAGCTTCATTAGGTGATTTGGGACTTAGGAGTGTGTTCGTAAAGTCATTTTGAGGTCCGGAGTAGAATTAGGCTTGAATTGGCGAAATCTAGTTTTTGGCAATTTCCGGTCGGCAATGGA
The DNA here is from genome assembly GCA_005239525.1 of Nicotiana knightiana. Classification (NCBI taxonomy): domain Eukaryota; kingdom Viridiplantae; phylum Streptophyta; class Magnoliopsida; order Solanales; family Solanaceae; genus Nicotiana; species Nicotiana knightiana. Next base: position 52,351 of record MDKJ01235478.1, on the reverse strand, counting down.
AAATTAGCTATCGGGGTCGGAATGGAATTTCGGCAGTTGGGACAGTTTCGTAATGTCATTTTGGAGGTGTGTGCAAATTTCCAGGTCATTCGAACGTGTTTTGGCATCGTTGGCGAATTTCGGAAGTTAGAAATCCTTAGGCTTGAATCATGGATTAAATTAGTGTTTTGATGATATTTTGAGTGTTCCGAGGGTTCGACTAAGTTTAGGTGATGTTATATAAGGTATTTGTATATTTGGTTGGGGCCCCGAGGGGCTCGGGTAGATCTCGGATGGCCGTCAGAGAGTTTGAAAGTTGGAAATTTTGTTGGTGTGTTGCTGTTTTGGTGTTCCGCACCTGTGGAAGGGTGGTCGCAGGTGCGGAGGTTTGTTGGCTGGCGTTGCATCGCAGGTGCGGAAGGAGGATTTTAAGTGAAGTCCGCAGATGCGGACCTTTAGTCGCTGGTGCGGGGGCCGCAGATGCAGAAGCTGGTGCGGAACCCCTGGGCAGAGCATATAAATACTTGCCTTCGCGAATTTGAGGCATTTTCATCGTATTTTCATCAGCGTTCAGGCTTCTGGGAGCAAATTGAAGAGGGATTTCCGTGGAGGTAAGTTTCTTGGACCTAAAAGTCGATTCTATGTTGATATTTGAAGGTTTAAGCATGGAATTAGTGGAATTTAATGGTATAAATTAGGGGTTTAGGGCTTGGGAACTTGAGACTTAAAATTTAGGAATCGAGGGGTCATTTGTGGTTGGATTTTGATGCATTTTCCATGTATATACTTGGGAAAGGATGAGGATTCTTGTGATGTGATTTTTATAGAATTCCGAGACATGGGCCCGGGGGTCGGGTTTGGCCAATTTCAGGAATTTTTGTTAAATTTGATAATTTTCAAGTGGGCTTTGTTCCTTTAGCGTATATTGATGATATTAATCTAGTTTTGTTAGATTCGGAGCAATCGTGAGCCGATTCGAGAGGCAACAGCATCGCAGATTAGTATTTGGGCCGGTTTGAGGTAAATAATGACTGTAAATCTTGTCCTGAGGGTATGAAACCCCGGACTTCGTATTTTCTCACTATATTTGGAGTGGCACACATGTTGGATGACGAGTGTGTGGCGTGAAATGATAGGGGGATTGTGACTTGGTCCATCCCGTGGCAACTATTGAGTTGCGTATTTGATTCTAAATCATATGATATTTCATGTTTTAAAGATTATTACTATGTTTTGGGCGGAATGCCGTATTAGGGCCTCGTGCCATGTATTTGGACCTCTTGGGGGCTTTACTTCTATTCCTCACTGTGATGACTTATGATTTACACTCAGTCATATTATGTATATCTGATTTCGAAACTCAGTCTTATTTACATGATTTTGAGATATAAAATGATATTTTGGGTCGAGTACCCCGTTTTACTGATTGCCCGAGTGGCTTTTTGAGAGATTTCTGACTGAGTGTGGTCGGGGGCCTATGTTGTGAGGATGCTATAGGATCGGGTTGCACGCCGCAGCATGTTACATTGTGTATGATATGTGAGAGGCCGAGAGGACGAGAGCTTGAGTGATTATGCCACGAGATGGCTTGATATTGGCGCTTGGGTTGTAGGAGCCCCTCCAGAGTTTGTACACACCCCGAGTGAGCGCAGGTACCTACTGAGTGCGAGTGCCGAGTGACGAGTGATTGGGAGGCATGAGTGACTGTGAGGTTGCCCGAGGGGCTGATACAGAGTGATTGTGAGGCATGTTGAGTGACTGATTCTGAGGAATGTTATGCCCGAGGGGCGGTTTATGAAATATGTTTTTGGCTCGAGAGGCTATTTACCATTTCTATCATTCTTGTATTAAATTATCTTGATTTTTATGGAATTTGTGAGAAGGTGCATTTGAAATGATATTTTACTGAGATTGACTTTTAAATGTTATAGGCATCGTGTTTGTGTTTTTTTTTTTTTGAAAGAAGGAGTTCATTTATGTACATTTATAACTGCTTTTACGTGTTTTGTTGCCTTAGACACTATTTACTTTCATTACTACTGAGTTGGCATACTCACATTGCTCCCTGCACCTTATGTGCAGATTCAGGTGCTGGATCTGAGCGCCACCTGATTTCACATTCTCTTGGAATTTGGTTCGGGATTTTGAGGTAGCTGTTTGGCGTCCGCAACATGCCCTATTTCCCTTCTTATCCTGTTATTTGATATCATTCCTAGAATTTGTTATAGTAAAGAAATAGTAGTGCGTTGTATTGGTTGTAGATGCTCATGACAGTTGACTCCAGGTTTTGGGGCAATGTATAAACTATATTATTCGTTTTGTTGCTTTAAACTGCTTAATCGAAAGAATTTTGTGGAATATCGAATAGTTACGAATTTAAGGGAAAGTCCTTATGTTGTTTTCCCGGGGGTTTGGCTAGCCTAGTATCATGATAGGCGCCATCACGGTTGGCTTCGTATTTGGGTTCATGACAGATCGAAATCATAGAAAAAGGAAAACAAATGATCAAGATGACACTACGAAAGAGTTTCATGAAGAAATCCACGATTTAACCAATCCTGAGATTTATGAGGAAACCACTGAGCCCGAGACTCAAGAAAATAAGGAACTATCAATAAATCCAATCGATATTGAGACAAATTTGAATCGATTGGGTATAGTGGTGGATTATGTCTTTGCATATAATGTTGCATCTAGCATTATGCAAGACAGTGAGGATCTTGAACCTCAATCTGATGGAGAATGTCGATAAAAACGTGATTGACCAAAATGGCAAAAAGCAATCCAATAAAAGTTGAATTCACTTGCAAAACATGAGTTTTGGGCCTATAGTCCAAACACCTAATGGTGTTAATCCTGTTGGCTATAAATGGGACTTTGTACGTAAAACGAATAAGAAAAATGAGGTACAAAGATATAAGTCACACCTTGTGTTGCGCCCCCTTTTTTCCTTCCTCACGGAATATCGGGTTTATGACATTGGTTAGGACAACTCTTTCCTTTTGGAAAGGGGTTTGCATATTTTGAAGAGTCGCCAGCTAACGATTTTAACGGTGCGTTAGGGCACCTAAGGGGTTCAATTATAAATATGTTGCTAACCAGAGATTTTGGTAAGGACTTGAAATTATCCTAAGGGGAAGGTGTTAGGCACCCCTCAGGATCCACAAGTGTGGTTCCCGGCCAAATGGTTTCGTGAATTTGTACAACTAGCAAATAACAAGTAAAGGCTCAAATGAGAGGGGATTTAAATCTTAAGCATGCAGATGTTTAGAAAACAGTAGAGATGATTACAAACTAGTGTATACAGGTGTCCTAGGTTTATAATAATATGGATCACATCAATGCAATACCCGGTAATCACTCCTCGAAGAGGGGCTACACGTGGTATTAGTGCACCAGTCATCATATTCATATTCTACCCTTCCCACCCCGTGAAGGTAATTAAAGCGTGTGTTTGTCACGGATTCTATTGCGTGCTATTACCCGTCCCATCCTATCAGTCCTGGAGGAGGCTAGGACTACTATCCTAAAGGAAGTACTAGGTTGACCCCTAGGATAAAGGACAAGATTCTAAGCAACAAACAACGACAATTAGGACTTCAGATAAGGGAAAACAAATGAGAGCAGATACAAGGCCCAAGTACTCCTCCACAGATTATGCACATAAATAGCACGACTCAAACACAAGTAAGGGCTTATTAACTTTGGAAACATGGTGAAATTATTTTTTAGGGCCTTTTTCATGCAATCAATAGTTAAACTAGGTGCTGAATGAGGTCCTAAGATATGATATCTAATATGCACACATAGGGATGCAGAATGGGTGATATGCAAAATTCCTAGGCAGGATTTCTAAATGTATGAAGTCACAGTATTTGAACATGCTATGCAGCAAGTATGAGGATGACTTATTTGTTAGCGCATTATTATCCTAAGCATGATTCCTACGTGTACCACGACATTACAACGATATTAGAACTGGTTTACATGAATAACAGGTTTATATTAACATTTAATCCTCGAGCATGATTTATTTATGATAAATGATAATGCCATAATAGGATGCTGAAACAGTAAACATGGACCTAAGGAACAGGATATCTAATGCATGATATGCTTGCATACAATCAACCCTAAGCATGAATCTCTAGTGCACACGTAAGAAATGTAAACCTAGAGGCATGGTATCTACCCTTTAACATGGATAATCTATATAACTACCCTCCCTTTTCCACTATCCATTCCCAAATATCTGTTTACAAATTATTACAGGCCGGGAATTATGAATTACACAACCAAAGGAAAAATAAAAAGTTACTTCTATAGGGAGCCTTCAAACAGGCCCAGATCTTCCAAACCTCAATGCCTTTGGTGTTTCATAGCCTTTCATAGTCCGGGTGTGTCAGAGGGCACTCAAAAGGTCCCCAAAGTAGTGCTCACACGAAGGGGGCTGAACTTAGACTTCTAAGAGTATATGTGAGAGTGCTTTTATTTTTTAAAAGGTTTTAAGAAACATTTTTGACAAAGGGTAAGTAAGAAAACAGTTTTGAAGAAGTAAATAGAAGCTTAACATCACACAAAGGACCAAGGATAGTCCAACAATCACAAACAGGGGTAATGGGATTTGAGGGACAAATACAGAGCATGTGAGGGCAGACATGTAGCAGGAAAACACACACATAGGCATACAATCAGAAACTCCTAAGGGTCTAGAGGATTAGGGGTACAGTAAAGTACTAGGTTAGATTAACCCCTAAACAACTAAGGTCGTGGTTAAACTAATGTACCGGTCATAGGCATGTAAGAAGTAGGTGCTAAGTATACAGAAACATGCTGGTCATATACAAATAAAGCCTAACTTAACATGCAGAGGGGAGTTGAGGATCCTAGATACATGCTGAATAATAAGTAAAGCAAATTAGAAGCATGCTGAATTACAACAGTAGTAGAAACATGTTGGTTTGAGGAATGAAATCTAAATTAGAACATACCAGTGAAGTGAAGAAAGCAGTAACACAAATAGAAAAGCAGGAGATGCACAATGGTTAGACTTGGCTTGCAGCCGGCTAACTTAGAATAGTAGTAGTTAGCACAGAAGAGAGAGCAGAGAGTCTTTTAATTGTGAGAGAGAGATTTTGAACAGATCCGTTCATCCTTGTTTTCGTGAAAGACTAAAGTATTTATAGTCTTAAAAATGAGTACTGAAAATAAGGTAAAGAGTAATAGTTTAACATAATTATATAAATAATGTTCAATCAGAATCAATCAAAGACCTGGACTCCCTTTCATTAGGGAGTCATAATTCGAACGACACAATTAGAGTTAAATAAGGAAAAGAATCAACTATAAAACTGACCTTTACCATAAAAGGAGTAGTAAGGTATATAGCAAGCAATTAAGTCTAGGTACATAACACATAATTAGAGAGAGTATATGTCAGACAATCAGCAGCATATTCGTGCACATAGATAGGGTATAGTATAATTTAGTTCCGAAAATTAGTCACAAGAATCACGGATGGGATTGAAAATCACAGGGACTCAATGCTAACTAAGGAAAGTATCACACATACAAGGAAACAATTCGAAAATTAGTACAGAGTTACAAGGAAAATACACAAAGTCACATATTCAGGGAAGATATCACAGGTCTAAGGAGTTTACACAAAAATTAGTATAAAGTATTGTGTGAAAAATCAATAAGGCAAACATTTAGACCTATTAATAATTAAACAACATGTATTGAACAAAATCAGAGAAACCCTAAGAAAGTATTTGGAGAAACAATAGAAAATCGAAACCCTAACAACAAAATTATGGCAAGAAGTATAGAACTCAGAGAGAATCCAAAAGAACATATAGATAAATAATACGGACATAAACCCTAAAAATTAGGGTTTCATCAGAATACTTAAGAGTAAAAGAGGAGATTTAAGCAGAACGTTTAAAGAACATACTGGAAATCAATATTAATACTAAAATCAGAAGATCAAACGTTTAAAAAGGGGTCAAGAAACCCTAGTTCTCAAAAATGCAGAAATGTTTGAAAAGCATTGGGGCTTTAAGAGAAAAATGAGTGAATACCTCAGGATGAACATACATCTATCATAGATCTAAGAAGATCGGAAGATCTTAGAACTAGGGTTTCCAGAGAAAACCCAAAAAGAGAAGAGAGACTTAGATATTACCGGCGTTTGGCTAGAAAATGTAAGGACCTCACTTGAATGGCCATAAGAGGCCGGAAAACATGGCATGAGACCGGAGGTGGGAGTGTATTGCCTCAGGGTCGCTTGAAATCCTCCATCGATGACACAGACATGAAAGGCGGAGCCATTGGGTCGAGGAGAGGTGAGAACCTCATAGTTTCCGGCAAGGGAGGTGGCCGGAGAAGGAGAGGCAGAGCTCGAAGAAGGGGGAAGGTTCTAGAGAGAGTCTCAAAGAGAGAGAGAGAGAGAGAGAGAGAGAGACGGTTGAGTTACGAATGGGGGGGGAGTGAATGGAGGGGGGTAGTCGTCTAGGGTCTTAATTTGGTAAGGACTAATCTGTTCTGTTGATCAAAAATGATCAATGGTCCAGATTAAAATGGGATTGGGTCGGGTGGCTCTAAGTAGACTGGGCCTGGTATTTGAGCTGATTTAATTGGGGTTGGGGTCCGGTTGGATTAAGGCTAGAATTTAAATAGAGAGTTGCTAACTATTAAATACCCAATTAAAATTAACTAAAATAATTTATAAAATAGCTGATAATTGCAAAAAAATGAAATTGATGCTTAGTAAATTAAATTACATGATTAATAAGTATTAAAGAATGCAAACGACTAATTATTGGATAAAAATAGTATAAAATATATGATTAGGTTATAATTGCAAAGTTATTTCAATTATAGCCAAAGAGTGCCAATTTGGTTGATTATGAAACAATTTGGTCTTAATAGAATTAAAAATAATATATTAAGTCAAGAAATATTTTTGAAATGATTTGTAATGCAATTTATAATTAATTATTAGAAATGAAATACTAAATAAATTAATAAAAATATGGGAAAATTACGGAAGAATACCAATTGTTATGAAAACATGTTTTTGAAGGTATATATGCAATTTTAAAATAATTTGAGAAAAAATTGGGTATCAACAGTTGCCCTTCTTTACCCGGAAAGGATGAAATAGTTGTCGGGTAAAGATATGATGGCCAATTTTGACCGAGCGAAATGGTTTGAAGAGATTTAGGCCGCACACTGGCTTCTGAGTTGCCTACATATCCCTGGTTCTACAGGAATCAGGTCGTATGTCGTTCAGGATCCATCGGCGAAGTATACCGATGAAGTTTCACAAGGACGGACGCAAAGTGCAGGGTTGGGTGGTCAAGGGCTTACGGGATAGTTAGGAGAACTGGAGCGGAACCGCTCCTGCCTGGATGGTTGTTGCTAGTCGGATTACCTGAAAATGAATAACAAGCACATATCGTACGTAATTTAAACATAATGCAAATTCCCATTGGACCATGAATGTTGTCTTCGGACAGTTGAGGATGACGTCCTTAGACCATGATGTCCTGGGCCATGAATCGCTTGATGCGGGATTCGCGGGCTATGAAATGATGTTCTCGGGTCATGAAGATGGTGCCTCCGAACGATGACGCCTTTGGATAAGTTGGCGATATTTGAGCCCATGAAGATGCAATAGTATGATACTGACAAGACAGAGCTTAATCTTGCGAATTAAAGGGACAGAGCTTAGCCCAAAAGGAAACCGCAGTAAATAGTGCTAGAGATAGTGATTGCTTTGAAAAGTAAACGGGAGGAAGTGCTTAGCCTCGGAAGGCAGAAAGGTAGCCTTATGCAATATGCGAATGCAGATGGAGGTAGAGTTTAAACTCGGAAGGCAGAAAGGTAGCCTTACACGATATACGAATGAATATGGAGGTAGTGTTTAACCTCGGAAGGCAGAAAGGTAGCCTTATGCAATATGCGAATGCAGATGGAGGTAGAATTTAACCTCGGAAGGCAGAAAGGTAGCCTTATGCAATATGCGAATGCATATGGAGATAGCGTTTAACCTCGGAAGGCAGAAAGGTAGCCTTATGCAATATGTAAATGCAGATGGAGGTAACGGTTAACCTCGGAAAGCAGAATGATAGCCTTATGCAATATGCGAATGCAGATGGAGGTAGTGTTTAACCTCGGAAGGTAGAAAGGTAGCCTTATGTAATATTTAAGGAAGTACGATAGAAATTCTTAGCTGGTGTTAAATTGCGGTAGAGCATTGTGATAATGAAGCATTGTTTGTGCTGATAATAAGTGTTGGCGTGACGATTTTGAGGAACGATGTCTGTCCTTGGAGCGGATAATATATTTCAGGGCTTTTTGCAATTTTGTTCCTGCATCCAAATAAAGATCGTGAGTTTTGTAAAGGGGAAAGGTTAGTTTGCATTCCTGCTGACACTGCTCGGCTCGTTTGCTTGATCATGATGATACTGTCTGTGTCGTTGGGGCAGATTTTTCTAAACAAGCTATTTCAAAAAATAAATATGCATGATTTTGTAAAAGTATAATATATAATCTAAAATATTTTTAGATGAACCAACGACATGACACGGCCCGAGACATTGCTACCTCTCATGCTGCGGAATTTTGAGGGTCCTCCTCAAAATTCTACCCCAGTTTGCTGGGTGGATGCCTCTAACTGCTGCTCGCACGGCGACTGGCTGAACTTGCTTCAGAATTTTGAGGGTCCTCCTCAAAATTCTGCCCCAGTTTCCAATTGCGGGGAAAAAAATAGATTTTTATTGAATTGTGACCGAACCCATAGGGCTGCCTATGTATCCTCTCTTAAACAGGAATCAGGTCAGGCGTAGTTCAATTACATCACTGAAAAAGCATATGATTACACATAGTAACGCTTGACTGCATCTGAATTGATCGGTTTCGGCCAAACTTCTCCATCCATTTTTGCAAGTATGAGTGTTCCTCCTGTCAGCACTCTATAAACCATGTACGGACCTTGACAGTTGGTAGAGAACTTCCCCTTGGCTTCATCTTCATGCGGAAAGATTTTCTTTAACACCAGTTGCCCTGGTGTGAATCGTCTCGGCTTGACTTTCTTGTTGAAGGCCCTGGCCATTTTGTTCTGATAAAGTTGACCATGACAGACTGCATTCATTCTTTTTCCGTCTATGAGGGCTAGTTGCTCATAACGGCTCTTTACCCATTCTGCGGCGCTGAGCTCAACTTCTTGTATAATTCTTAGAGATGGAATCTCAACTTCGGGAGGAATAACAGCCTCAGTACCATAAACTAGCATATAGGGTGTTGCCCCTATTGAGGTGCGAACTATGGTGCGATATCCCAATAAGGAAAATGATAACTTCTCGTGCCACTGCTTGTGCTTTTCTATCATCTTTCTTACTATCTTCTTGATGTTTTCTGAATCTCCCGGGTTGATGCTTTAAGTCTCGTCCAGGTTGGACTTAGGTCTGTCCTCAAAATTCTCAACTTCTTTGACGATCTCGTCAGGTATATCGTCTTCATCTGAATCAATGTTAGTTTGCTGCATTGTCTCATTGCATGTCACAGTCATCGATTCATCAAGACAAGTAATAGTAATGATGTATAAAGTAATGAGAGAAAACAATAGCAATAAATATCAGATCCGTAAGAGAAATTTAGAAGATTCTTTGATAGATTGAATAACTATTTTGAACATTGAAGATCTTTATTGCAGAAATTGAAAAATGCAGGAAAAGGAAAATCATTTATTAAATAAAACAGTAAATAATGCTTGTTTTATCCTTGCTACCCCGAGGCTCATCGGGCTTTGGTTGTCTTGATAGACCAGTTCTTGAGATATGCCTCCTTGATTACAGTCTGTATGGAAGGGCCTTCCTCCCCCTCCCCCTCGAGAACAACACAGCAATCCATATCTTCGTCCTCTAGGAACAAACTCCTCATTGCTGCAGGTGCTTCTTCCTCGTCTGAACCGTAAATAGTGTCGGCCTGCTTGAAAGTCTGCTCAAGATGAGTTATCGGCTGCTCCAAAGGGTAATAGAGACCGCGCCAAGGTGGCGACCAGTCGTTGAATTCCTGCCAAGTGTACTCATACCCCAGACCGAAAGTAGTGCCATGTTCCTTGAGCTTTATGGGCTTCTTGATCCTTTGAAGGTTCTTACCGAGCCCTTTGCCTGGCTCATATCCTCTGCAGTTCAGGATGCTCTCAATCTTGTTGTCCCACCATTTTTCCTTGTCGATAGCGTTAACCCGTTCAATATGGTGGTAAGTTCCTCCGCCTATCTTTCTTTTTCTGTCAATGATAGGAATAGTTTGACGACTATAAATGGGGTTGCTACTGCCACCATGAATAATCACCTCTTGGTGGTTCCACTCGAATTTTACCTCCTGATGTAGTGTTGATACTACGCCCCAGCAGCATGAATCTAGGGTCGTCCCAACAACAGGTTGTAGGATGCCGGAACATCTATCACCTGGAAATCCACTTCGAACCAAGTCGGTCCCATCTGTAGACATAGACTGATCTCTCCCATGGTGGACCTCTGAACATCGTCAAAGGCTTTCACATCGATCGCTCCATCCCTTATCTCATGTAGCCCTTTACCCAATTTTTTGAGTGTTATCAACGGACAGATGTTAAAACTGGAACCTCCATCGATCAAGATTCTCGTGATGAAATGATCTTCGCATTGAACGTTGATGTGCAGTGCTTTATTGTGCCCCAATCCTTCAGGTGGTAGCTCATCCTCATGAAAAGTGATTTTATGACTCTCCAGTACCTGGCCTACCATACTGACCATTTCCCCACTAGTGATATTGTTTGGCACATATGCTTCACTCAACACTTTCAACAAAGCATTTCTGTGTGTTTCGGAATTTTGCAGCAGAGAGAGGATGGATATCTGTGTTGGGGTCTTGTTCAGCTGGTCGATGACTGAATACTTCTTAGCGTGTACCTTTCTCCAAAGGTCATCGGGACCTGTTTCGATAAGGGGATGCCTGATGGAAGCCTGCTTGCTTGACTCGGCCAGATGCTCAGGGGTGTAGATCCTACCAGTTCGCGTCATAACCTGTGCTGCGACAGCTTCCTCAGACCTGACCTTGCCTTTCCTTCTCGCCTCGGTTGCATAATCCCAAGGGATCGCTTTTGAATAGAAGGGTGGCGTGGTTGACATTACCACCGGAATTGGTGTAGTAATCTTTACTTCAAACGGATGTGTGTTCGGGGTGGCAAGACTGCGACCTCGAATGAAGCTGGTGCATTTGCTGGAGATACAAACTCAACTTCAATTGGCACTGGTGACTTTGCAGGTGGCGTTGCTTCAAACTCAAATGTTATAGACATATTCACCTCAGCGGCCTCAGATGGCTGAATCTGGACTATGATCGATTTGATAGTGACTGCGGGTTTCTTTGGGCCATCGCCTTCTGCGATCAACCCGATTGACCCCTCAGGATCCCAATCATCTTCTTTTTCAATCATATGGATACCTCTACCCTTATGGTCTGGCAGAGGATTGTCGTGGACGTTTGGAGAGGGGTCCTTTGCCATAATAATCTTGTTGTCAATGAGAGCCTGTATTTTGTCCTTCAGAGAACGGCATTCTTCGATGGTGTGTCCTTTCATGCCGGAATGGTATGCACAGGATTTGTTTGGGTTAACCCACTGAGAAAGGGTGGCAGCAGGGATAGGTGTGACATAACCAACTGCTTTGAGTTTTTCATAAAGCTGGTCAATGGGCTCGGCTATGGCGGTGTATTGTGTTGGAGGGCGGCGATCAAAATTGGGACGAGGTCTAGGGAAGTTTTAGCGTGAAGGGGGTGATTGGTAATGGGATGGCTGGGAATTATAAGTGTGGTAGATAGGAGCGGGTTGTGGATATTTGGGTGAACCAGGTTGATATATGGGTGGTGGAGCTTGGTAGGAAGGTGGTGGAGCGTGGTAATTTGGTGAGGGTGCTTGGTAATTCGGGGTTGGATGATATGTGAGTAGAGGTGTCGGATAGTTCTGGTATTTGAGTGGGGACTTGGTTCTTTGTGCAACCATTACGGCTCCCACATCTCTCTTCTTAGACACACCACCGGACTGTAGAGCCTTGTTAGTGGCTTGCAAGGCTTCAAAATTTGTAACCATACCGTTTTTAATACCTTCTTCAATCCGCTCACCCAATTTGATAATGTCAGAGAACTTGTGGCCTTCAACCACCATTAACTGTTCATAATATTGCGGGTCCTGAGCCCGGACAAAGAACTTGTTCATTTTTTCTTCCTCTAGAGCAGGTCTGACTTTAGCGGCTTCGGACCTCCAGTGAGTAGCATACTCGCGAAAGGTTTCTGTAGGTTTCTTCTTTAAATTTTGAATGTAGAACACATCCGGTGTGTTCTCTGTGTTGAATCTAAACCTGTCCATGAAATCAGATGCCATGCTTACCCAGTTTGACCATTTCTTGGGGTCTTGGCTGATGTACCAAGACAGTGCGTCTCCTTTCAAACTCCTCATGAACAACTTCATGCGGATTCTTTCATCCTTTCCTACGCCAACCAATTTGTCGCAATAGGTCCTCAGATGGACTCTCAGATCACCGGTACCATCAAATATTTTGAACTTTGAAGGTTTGTACCCCTCGGGTAGTTCGACATCAGGTTGGATACAAAGGTCTTCATAATTCAACCCTTCAATCCCTTTTGTTCCTTCAACACCCTGGACTCGGCTGGTCAGTTTCCTAAGCTCCTCGGCCAGGTTCCTGATAAATAAATCCTTTTCGTCAGACTCAGATGCCTGTGGGATAGGTGGAGTGGAGTGGGTCATGGTTTCCACATAGATGGGATTGTTATAGGTGTGGAAATGTTCTTTTGTGGGGTTTTGAGGTTTTGGGATGAGTAGTGGAGTGTTATTTGAGGTGTGGAAAGCATTGCACTACGTCGGGAGAGTTTGGTTCTTTGGGGGAGTTGTGTAATGGTGAGGTACAGGATGATTTTGCTGTCTTGGGATATTTTGTGAAGGTGCGGGGTTTTGAGCATTTGGAAGGTTGACGTCAGGGACGTTGAGGGAAAATGACAAATTGGCCAGATTCTGGACTTGATCGAGTTCTTCCTGAAACTTCAACAATTTATGTTCAAGTGGTGACATGTTTTCATGCAGGACCTGAATACCTCGGCCATCAGTGGCCTCTACCCGTTCAATCACATTCTCCTTTCTGATGTCTCTAGACTCTTCCATCTTACTTTTGCCTTTGTCTTTGCCCTTAGGAGGACTAGGGGGAGGAGTAGGTGGAGGACCCTTGGATCTGGCGCGATAGGCTGATAATGCCAGAATGCACAAACTAACCTTTTGGGGAGGGGAGTAAGAAAAAAGAAATAAAAACAAAGGTAACCAAGTCAGTGAGGATCATGAAAAGAGTATTGCAATATTATTTAAACACATAATGCAGAAATGAAAGCTTGTCCTAAGTTGGGAACCTCTTTGTGCCCGGGTAGGCCTAGCAACAAATTGATTCGGAGAACTTAAAATACTAAATGCCTCATTTGATTGATAAGAACAGACAAATCCCAAAACGATAGACGAAAAGAAGAAAAAAAATAAAAGTCACTAATGGCCATTGGCCTTATTACATTGATAGAAAAATAAAGACATTCCTATCTACTTGGTCCCAGAAGGACCTTCCCCAGATTCGGCATTCTTGCTTCCTTCGAGAAACTTTCCCAGCTCGCGAAGTCCCAGCAATAGGTAAGTTCTGGCTAGGTATCCCCCTGCGGCTTCCTCAGCCTTTTGACAATCTTCAAATCTTTTGATGAACTTTTCTTCCAAATCGATTATACCTCGTTCCAAGTACACCAGCCTCTTGTTGGCACTGATAGCCATGTCCTTCCATTCCTCGATCAGTCTTTTGTTGGACTCATGTATCTTGTGGTGATCATCCTCATTTTCACGGATCCTTTTACGCAGCTAGTTGAACTTGACTTGTGCTTCAGCCCTTTCATCTATAACCCTGTGACGTTGGACGTACCCTGGCTTACTCTGGCCACCCAGATCCTCTTCTAACCAACCAAGATAGAAAGGGGTATAACCGGCGTGATACCTGTCTGGCTCGATGGTGTCTTTCTCAAGCATAACCTTGCAGTGCCACAAGTGCTGAGCTTGGAACTTGTGAGGACTGTCATTATTTTGAAAGTCAGCTTGAAGATGGCTCATCTTCTTGACCCTAGGGATGACTTGCTTCCTTCTTGCTTGCCTCATAACTCGAAGAGGGACGTAAGGGTATGTCCCCCTTAGACCAATCAGTATCAAAAATGATGTGTCTCGAGATCAAATGATGAACTCATCCGTTGGAAACCATTCAAACAGCCATTGAACATGTTCTTCAGTCAAGTTATCAAAAAGCTCAATCCATCCTTCAGCATTTTCAGGCTGAGCGAACATGTCAGGGATATAGTTCATTCGCTTTGGGTGATGGAAAGTGATGTGGTCATCCCACATTCGGCGGTCCATGTCCTGTCGATATTCGCCTTTTTGGAGATGTTCCATGAGCCAGAGTTGAAGTAATAAATTTCAACCTTCGAAGTTCTTTGCTCCTTGTTGACACCTTTCTAAGGCCCGAGATATGTCTGCAACGATCATGGGCACAATGCTGAAATATTGCCCATTTATGGTCTCAGTTACCATGGCTAGCCTGGTATGGATCCTTTCCTTCTTCATCGGGAACACGATCAAACCCAAAAAGCAAACCATAAACACGAACACTCGGCGATGGACGTGTCCCAGAGAGGTGATAGCAAACTCGCCATGGTAGGTACGGTATGATTTGCTGTAGCCATACCTTTCGTACAAGTAGTCAAAAGGAATGTACGAATCCTCCAAACATACCAGTTCCGTGTCCTTTTTCAGACCCATCATTTTGAGGAAACTTTTGCCCATGTGGTTCTCAGGCATCAGCAACCCTGGAGTTTCCCATACTAGGTTAGCCAGCCCTTCTATCTCTTCTATCAACGGCGCCATTTTGATTTTCCCAAAGCGGAACACGGACCTTTCATGATCCCAGAACAGGGTAGCAGCCTCTACTATCATTTTGTTAGGTTGGATTTCCAGAAGAGATGGTAGATTACCCTAGTGTTTCCTGACGATAGCTTTGTCGCTAAAGTCCAGATCTTCCCACCAACTCAACAGTTTTGGGTGGATGTTGGAGACCATACCGAATCTAGGGACTTCGTGCCTCATTGTTTTCTGCAAAACAAATAGGTTAGGCCCTTACCCCCACTGGACTCGACTATTTAATGTCAATAATTAGCAGGAAGCGTTTAGTTCTCCAAATAAATGCACAGAACGTGAGGGCGTCCGTTGGGGTTTTAGGGAAACCCGGTGGACTTTTGGATAAGGCTATCTTAAAAGCTATCGTGCGGACGACACTTTAGCTTGACTTGGTTTGACCATGATGCATGCAATAGTGCAACAGAGTAAGGTTTCTATGGGGTTTTAGACTGGTACCCTTGAGCGGACAACTCAAGGGGGAAAGGCACGGAACCATCGACTGCACCGTTGATCGACTAGTTTTACCGCAAATAAGCCTTTCCAAATTTAGTGGGTGATAATATAGGAAGGGCACAACTATTCATCAAGCGTTGCTATAGTATTTTGTTTGGCATGAGTGAAGTATGAATGTTGAGCATGATTTATGCAATAAGTATTAAAACAAGTTGTCACGTATTTGCACGTTAAAGAAAGCGGTAAAAACGGTAGTAATGATTTAAAGCAGTTACAAAAGGAAACAAAGAGACATGTCAGTTACGTTTTTGAAGAAAATTAAATACCCGAAGTAAATAATTATTTGCATGTAAAGGGAATAGGAAAGGGTGCAAGTATTTAAAATAAAGGCATAAATTCATGAAACAATTTGAAATGGTAAAAGCCTGGATATCCCCAGCAGAGTTGCCATGCTGTCACGCCCCCTTTTTTCTTTCCTCGCGGAATATCGGGTTTATGACATTGTTTAGGACAACTCTTTCCTTTTGGGAAAGGGGTTTGCATATTTTGAAGAGTCGTCACCTAACAATTTTAACCGTGCGTTAGGGCACCTAAGGGGTTCAATTATAACTACGTTGCTAACCAAAGATTTGGGTAAGGGCTTGAAATTATCCTAAGGGGAAGGTGTTAGGCACCCCTCAAGATCCACAAGTGTGGTTCCCGGCCAAATGGTTTTGTGAATTTGTACAACTAGCAAATAACAAGTAAAGACTAAAATAAGAGGGGTTTTAAATCTTAAGCATGCAGATGTTTAGAAAACAGTAGAGATGATTACGAACTAGCGTATACAGGTGTCCTAGGTTTATAATAATATGGATCACATCAATGCAATACCTGGTAATCACTCCTCAAAGAGGGGCTACACGTGGTATTAGCGCACCGGTCATCATATCCATATTCTACCCTTCCCACCCCATGAAGGTAATTAAAGCATGTGTGGGTCACGGATTATATTGCGTGCTATTACCCGTCCCATCCTATCATTCCTCTAGGAGGCTAGGACTATTATCCTAAAGGAAGTACTAGGTTGACCCCTAGGTTTAAAGGACAAGATTCTAAGCGACAAACAACGACAATTAGGACTTCAGATAAGGGAAAACAAATGAGAGCAGATACGAGGCCCAAGTACTCCTCCACAGATTATGCACATAAATAGCACGACTTAAACACAAGTAAGGCCTTATTAACTCCATAACCTAAGGCATGATATCTAGATGAGAATGCAATAGTGAAGCAACTTTATTACTGATTTCAGAGGATGAATTTTATCAGTTTCTTACTTATTATAACCATTAATAGTGAAGCAGCATGTATAAAGGAGTATACCAGTTTTAATAGATTTAACACCTAAAGCTTGCTTAAGCGTATGACAATACTCAGTAATTATCCAGATTATTGAAGAAACTATTACAAGTTAGTTTGCCTAAACATGTTGCACTTAGGTGTTGCAAAAATACAGAACTATTACCAGTTGTTTGGAAACATGGTGAAATTATTTTTTAGGGACTTTTTCATGCAATTAGTAGTTAAACTAGGTGTTGAATGAGTTCCTAAGACATGATATCTAATATGCACACATAGGGATGCAGAATGGGTGATATACAGAATTCCTAGGCAGGATTTCTAAATGCATGAAGTCACAGTATTTGAACATGCTACGCACCAAGTATGAGGATGACTTATTTGTTAGCGCATTATTATTCTAAGCATGATTCCTAGGTGTACCACGACATTACAGCGATATTAGAACGGGTTTACATGAATAACAGGGTTATATTAGCATTTAATCCTAGAGCATGATTTCTATATGATAAATGATAATGCCATAACAGGATGCTGAAACAGTAAACATGGACCTAAGGAACAGGATATCTAATGCATGATATGCTCGCATACAATCAACCCTAAGCATGAATCTCTAATGCACACGTAATAAATGTAAACCTAGAGGCATGGTATCTACCATTTAACATGGATAATCTATATAACTACCCTCCCTTTTCCACTATCCATTCCCAAATATCTGTTTACAAATTATTACAGGCCGGGAATTATGAATTACACAACCAAAGGAAAAATAAGAAGTTACTTCTATAGGGAGCCTTCAATTAGGCCCAGATCTTCCAAACCTCAACGCCTTTGGTGTTTCATAGCCTTTCATAGTCCGGGTGTGTCAGAGTTCCCTAAGGACCTCAAGGGCTCCCGGGCAGTGCTCACACCCAGACATAGCCAAAGAGAGTTAAACATGTGCAGTGTGGGAAGTGCCTGCCTTGTGTGTCAGAGTTCAGAGGGCACTCAAAGGGTCCCCAAAGTAGTTCTCAGACGAAGGGGGCTGAACTTATACTTCTAAGAGTATATGTGAGAGTGTTTTTCTTTTTTAAAAGGGTTTAAGTAAGAAACAGTTTTGAGAAAGGGTAAGTAAGAAACAATTTTGAGAAAGGGTAAGTAAGAAAACAGTTTTGAAGAAGTAAATATAAGCTTAACATCACACAAAGGACCAATGATAGTCCAACAATCACAAACAGGGGTAATGGGATTTGAGGGACAAATACAGAGCATGTGAGGGCAGACATGTAGCGGGCAGACATACAGATAGGCATACAATAAGAAACTCCTAAGGGTCTAGAGGATTAGGGGTACAGTAAAGTACTAGGTTAGATTAACCCCTAAACAACTAAGGCTATGGTTAAACTAATGTACCGGTCATAGGCATGTAAGAAGTAGGTGTTAAGTATATAGAAACATGCTGGACATAAACAAATAAAGCCTAACTTAACATGCAGAGGGGAGTTCAGGATCCTAGATACATGCTGAATAATAAGTAAAGCAAATTGGAAACATGTTGAATTACAACAGTAGTAGAAACATGTTGGTTTGAGGACTGAAATCTAAATTAGAACATACCAGTGAAGTGAAAAAAGCAGTAACACAAACAGGAAAGTAGGAGATCCACAATGGCTAGCCTTGGCTTGCAGCCGGCTAACTTAGAATAGTAGTAGTTAGTACAGAAGAGAGAGCAGAGAGTCTTTTAATTGTGTGAAAGAGATTTTGAACAGATTCGTTCGTCCTTGTGTTCGTGAAAAACTAGAGTATTTATTGTTTTGAAAACGAGTAGTGAAAATAAGGTAAAGAGTAATAGTTTAACATAATTATATAAATAATGTTCAATCAGAATCAATCAAAGACATGGACTCCGTTTCATTAGGGAGTCATAATTCAAACGGCACAATTAGAGTTAAATAAGGAAAAGAATCAACTAGAAAACTAACCTTTACCATAAAAGGAGTAGTAAGGTATATACCAAGCAATTAAGTCTAGGTACATAACACATAATTAGGGAGAGTATATGTCAGACAATCAGCAGCATATTCGTGCACATAGATAGGGTATAGTACAATTTAGTTCTGAAAATTAGTCACAAGAATCACGGATGGGATTGAAAATCACAGGGACTCAATGCTAACTAAGGAAAGTATCACACAGACAAGGAAACAATTCGAAAATCAGTACAGAGTTACAAGGGAAATACACAAAGTCACATATTCAAGGAAGATATCACAGGTCTAAGGAGTTTACACAAAAATTAGTATAAATTATTGTGTGAACAATCAATAAGGCAAACAGTCAGACCTATTAATTGTTAAACAACATGTATTGAACAAAATCAGAGAAACCCTAAGCAAGTATTTGGAGAAACAATAGAAAATCAAAATCCTAACAACAAAATTACGGCACGAAGTATAGAACTCATAGAGAATCCAGAAAAACATATAGATAAATAATACGGACATAAACCCTAAAAATTAGGGTTTCATCAAAATACTTAAGAGTAAAAGAGGAGATTTAAGAAGAATGTTTAAAAACATACTGGAAATCAATATAATACTAAAATCAGAAGACCAAACGTTTAAAAAGGGGTCAAGAAACCCTAGTTCTCAAAAATGCAGAATCGTTTGAAAAGCATGGGGCTTTAAGAGAAAAATGGGTGAAAACCTCAGGATGAACATAGATCTGTCATAGATCTAAGAAGATCGAAAGATCTTAGAACTAGGGTTTCCAGAGAAAACCCAAAAAGAGAAGAGAGACTTAGATATTACCGGCGTATGGCCGGAAAATGCAAGGACCTCACTTGAATGGCCATAGGAGGCTGAAAAACATGGCATGAGACCGGAGGTGGGAGTGTACTGCCTCAAGGTCGCTTGAAATCCTCCATCGGTGACACAGACATGAAAGGCGGAGCCATTGGGTCGAGGAGAGGTGAGAACCTCATAGTTTCCGGCAAGGGAGGTAGCCGGAGAAGAAGAGGCAGAGCTCGAAGAAGGGGGAAGGTTCTAGAGAGAGTCTCAGAGAGAGAGAGAGAGTTGAGTTACGAATGAGGGGGGAAGTGAATGGATGGGGGTAGTCGTCTAGGGTCTTAATTTGGTAAGGACTAATCTGGTCCGTTGATTAAAAATGATCAACGGTCCAGATTAAAAATGGGATTGGGTCAGTTGGCTCTAAGTAGACTGGGCCTGGTATTTGACCTGATTTAATTGGGGTTGGGGTCCGGTTAGATTTAGGCTAGAATTTAAATAGAGAGTGGCTAACTATTAAATACCCAATTAAAATTAACTAAAATAATTTATAAAATAGCTGATAATTGCAAAAAATGAAATTGATGCTTAGTAAATTAAATTACATGATTAATAAGTATTAAAGAATTCAGACGACTAATTATTGGATAAAAATAGAATAAAACATATGATTAGGCTATAATTACAAAGTTATTACAATTATAGCCAAAGAGTACCAATTTGGCTGATTGTGAAATAATTTGGTCTTAATAGGATAATATATTAAGTCAAGAAATGTTTTTGAAATTATTTTTAATGCAATTTATAATTAATTATTAGAAATAAAATACTGAATAAATTAATAAAAATATGGGAAAATTATGGAAGAATACCAATTGTTATAAAATATTTTTTTGAAGGTATATATGCAATTTTAAAATAATTTGAGAAAAAATTGGGTATCAACACCTTGTTGCACAAGGAATTTTATAAAGGCATGGTGTCGATTATGAAGAGACATATTCGCTCGTTATGGATGCTATAATGTTCCGTTATCTCATTAGTTTTGTTGTCCATAAAAAGCTTGACATGGATTTAATGGATGTGGTTACAGCCTACCTTTATGGCTCACTTGATAATGAGATATACATGAAAATTACCGAGGGATCTAAAATGTCTAACGCACATAATTCAATGTCCCGGGAAATGTTTTCAATCAAATTGAAAAGATCTTTGTATGGTCTAAAGCAATCAGAACGTATGTGGTATAATCGTCTTAGTGAGTATTTATTAAAGGAAGGTAATATAAATGATGCCATTTGTCCATGTGTTTTTATAAAGAAAACAACATCAGAATTTGTTGTACTTGCCGTATATGTCGATGACATAAACCTTATTGGAACTCCTATAGAACTCCAAAAGGCAAATTGATTATTTAAAGAAAGAATTCGAGATGAATGATCTCGGAAAGATAAAATTATGTCTCGGTTTGAAAATTGAACATATTGGGATTTTTGTTCATCAATCTGCCTACATAGAAAAGGTATTGAAACGGTTTTACATGGATGGAGCACATCCATTAAGTACTCTGATGGTTGTTCGATCACTTGATGTGAATAAGGATCCATTTCTACCTAAAGAAAAGAATGAAGAGCTACTTGGTCCTGAAGTACCATATCTTAGTGCAATTGGTGCACTAATGTATCTTGATAATACTATAAGGCCTGACATAACTTTTTCAGTCAATGTTTTAGCAAGATATAGCTCTACTCCTACAAAGAGACATTAGAATGGAATCAAACACATATTGCGGTATCTAAAGGGTACTACCGATATGGGCTTATTTTATGAAAATAATTACAGTCCTGGTCCTGTTGGTTGTGCCGATGCCGGGTATTTATCTAACCCACACAAGGCTCGATCTCAAATTGGCTATGTGTTTAGATGTAGAGGCACTGTCATATCTTGGCGATCAACAAAGCAATCAATTGTGGCTACTGCATCTAATCATGCTAAGATAATTGCTATTCATGAAGCAAGTCAAGAATGTGTGTGGTTGAGGTCTATAATATATCTTATTCGAGACAAATGTGGTTTGAAGTGTGACAAATTATCCCCGATTTTGTATGAAGATAATGCAGCATGCATAGCTCAATTGAAGGGAGGATTCATAAAAGGAGATAGGACAGAGATAGGACAAAGCACATTTCATCAAAGTTTTCACACATGAACTTCAAAAAATTGGTGATATCAATGTTCAACAGATTCGTTCAAGTGATAATATGGCTGATTTGTTCACCAAGTCTCTACCGACGTCAACCTTCAAGAAGCTAGTATACAAGATCGGGATGCGAATGATCAAGGATGTGAATTGATTCTCGCATCAGGGGGGTTAATACGCGTTGCACTCTTTTTCCCCTATATGGTTTTGTCCCACTAGGTTTTCCTTGCAAGGTTTTTAATGAGGCAACCAAAAGGCGTATTATTAAACATGTGTACTCTTTTTTCTTTACTAGATTTTTTTCCCACTAGATTTTATTTTAGTTAAGGTTTTAACGAGGCACATTACTTATTGAGTAGACATTCGAGGGGGAGTGTTATGAATAGAATTGAAATTAGAGTGAATGTCTATCTTTTAGAGAGTTCGTTACTTTGTGGCTAAGCCGTTTTTCCCCTATAAATATAGGGGTCTTACCCCATTGTAAATCATCCCAAAAATTCAATAAAAATCACTTCTCTCTTTTCATTGCAATATTATTCTTTTCATTATTGTTTTATTTTAATATTATCATTTTAAATTTCAAATATGCGTTTCACCCGAGAAACACAAGGTGAATAAAATTTTTTAATTTAGACAAGCTAATGCACCACTGTGTAGATTTTGAATTTTGATTCAAAATTTGACCTAACGACATCCCAAAAGAGTTCAGCAAATGATGGTAGTATGTCAACTTCAATCCTTTTCTCTGACTTCTCACTAAAAGAATAACTATTCACACAAGTTTCATCATTCAACCTTCAAATGCTTCCACTCTAATCCCACCTAAAATACCCGATATTACTAACAATTCCCTATAATCCATAATTGATTTTCCCCTTCCAGTATCAAGTTTTAAAGAAAAATTATTAGAT
The DNA here is from genome assembly GCA_005239525.1 of Nicotiana knightiana. Lineage (NCBI taxonomy): Eukaryota > Viridiplantae > Streptophyta > Magnoliopsida > Solanales > Solanaceae > Nicotiana > Nicotiana knightiana. Next base: position 29,665 of record MDKJ01235478.1, on the reverse strand, counting down.
GGAATACATGACGGTCAGATTAGAATGGTCATTGATGAAATAGCGCAAACACAAGCTAATTATCCAGTGGTGGCAGGGGAGCCAATTCTCAATGAAAATGGTGAACAACTAATCCACCTCTCTACAGAAGATCTACAAGGAATTTATTCCCCTTGAAGGTTCTCAACAATCATAAAACTTCAAGGTATAAGGATCCCACACCAATTACTCAAAAGGAAGATTCAAGATCTATGAAAATTAAAAGAAAACTTCCCATTGATTGATCTAGGGTCGGATTATTTTATTACAAAATTCAATACTGAGAAAAGTATGCTCAAAGTCCTCCACAATGTCCCTTGGTTCATCCTTGGCCATGTCCTATCCGTCCAGAGATGGGTTCCCAATTTTATTTCTTCAAAGGCAAAAATAACATGAGCTGCTATTCGGATACGTTTACCACAAGTGCCAACGGAATTTTATGACAGAATAATATTGGAAAAAGTTGGAAATAGAATTGGTAAGCTATTAAAAATCGATGCATGCACATCATCAACACTGAGGGGATGGTATGCTAGATTGTGTATTGAAATGCCATTGCAAGTTCCAGTTACACCATCTATCTTCATTGGCCAACACAAGCAAGAAATACTATATGAAGTGGACAACTTTTTATGCAAAAATTGTGGAAGATTAGGGCATTCAATAGCCACATGTATGTACACAAAGTCAAGGAGCAATACGGCCAATACAGAAAGAGACTACTCTAGTAACCAACCCAAGAGGATGGCAATCTCAAAAGACAAATTGTACACTGACTATCAGTTGCCCAAGGAAGATGCATGGCAAATAATAAGATTCCCCAAAAAGAAGAGATCCAATCAAAAGTTAAATGAGCCATACCTTATGCCTGGCAAGGCTACTAATCCAATCATATCCAACACAGGTAATTCTAAAACCTCCCTTAACAATGTGCATGTAGTCGGGCAAAATATTGTTGATATTTTTAACACTAAGGCTATTGCCCAATCTAAAAATCATGGTAAAATTAAATTACCTCAAAAAAATATCTTCAAAAAAGACCATTTTGAATCTTTGGTCTCTCCGCCCAATCTCCATAATGTAAACAATATTAACCTAGAAAGTAACGACCTAAATTGCATGACTATTGACGTGGAAGCCACCCATCAGCAAGAGGTCCATTTGGCAGGCCCTAAACTTAACCAATTAAAATGCATGCATGCTAATGATGCTACTACTACTTCTAATGATAACCTAATGGAAGATAATAACAAATGTATATCTCACTCAAATATCGATCAATGCTCCACTAATAGCCAATCCCCCTCTAAATTCAAACTAAACCTCTGCATGGATAACAAAAATAACCTTCTAGGAAATGAACAAGTGGCCAACCAAAACATAGCCACTCACCAGATGTCCATCTATACTAACCACGTGACTGAAACAAAATCCACTCCAAATCTTCTTAATACTACTTATCCAAGCAACTTCAACACCCTTCAAAAAGATACAATCATTAAATACAACTCTACTCCGGCTCCCTCAACCCTAGATACTACTTCCCATTCCCATAATATAAGATCATCTACTCCACCAAACAATGCTAAGAATACCAACAACTCAGAGAAAAGAGATATCGCCTTGTGAAAATCTTGAGTCATCAAAGAGCCATAAACATGTCGAATCCACCACTACCACAAAGTACACTACCAAACAACAACCAAACATTCTTCATACAACCACCTCTACCTCAGGACCACCAAGCACTGTCATGGGTGGAAAAAGCACTCACGGGCCATGCCATAACATTCAGTATGGTACTCAATGGCCAGGAGACAATCATAATACTTCAAAACTCCCACTTCCTAGTACAACTCGTATCAGAAGGAATGCATATGGCGATGAACAACTATCTCAACCATGTGTGGATGAACAACATCCTCCATCCCCTAGCACCATCAATGAATTTGAGTCAAGCTCAAGAAATGAGGAGCCAATTGAGTCTTCCAAATCACTTCAACCCAATTCAATCTCAGCAAGCGACAACCGACCTACCTTTCTTCCCTCCAGGGAAGATAACCAACATGAACCCCATCTTCATTCCTTGGTCAGTCCCCAACGATAATGTGACACCTCAGAACAACTCCAACATGCATGCAACACCCCTGGAAAACCCAGCACACCCTCATGTCCCACCACACAACCCACAAGCACCACACAATGCACAAGAACCAGAAGACAACCATATGGAGGAGGAAAGAGCAATAAACCTACTGGGATCAGGACTAGTCCTAGAGTTTTCAAGACTCAACGAAGTAAAGGTTTACCTATTCAGGGACCAAAGGGAGAAGATATATGTACTGAGTTTCCCACCAACACTTTACAAATATTCAATGGATGTGAGGCCTCCCCAAGGTCCAACAGTAGGAAACCACGCCATGATACTAGTTCCATCGTTGAGGAGAAACCCACTGCCCCGTGCCCAGAGGGAAAATGGGCCAACAAACAACCTAGCATCCATCTTTAGGCCTACCAATGTCATTATATGGAACATACGTGGGGGTAACAATGAAAACTTCAGAGTTAATTTTCGGGAAATGTTAGATACCCACCGACCTTGCATGGTTACACTTCTTGAAACAAGAATTGGAAAGTCACATGTCTCTCCTCAGTGATTTTGATTTTTCTCAAATGGTTGAAGTCCCTAGTGAAGGTCAATCTGGTGGCATAGTTCTTTTATGGGATGCTAGTGTGGTCAAGGTGCATGATTTTTTTAGAAACAATCAAGAGATTCATGCCACAATTGAGGTACTTCCTTCACAAACTACTTGGCTGTTTTCTTCTATTTATGCTAGTGCTAAACTGTCTAAACGTAGGGAAATGTGGAGTAATATAGAAAATGTTAGCAATAATTTTAAAGGCCCTTGGCTTCTTGGGGGGGATTTTAATGATATCCTTACCTCAAATGACAAATTTGGGGGTAATCCTATCAATCGTAAACATAGTAACTCTATATGGAACAGTGTCAATCGTTGTAATCTAATAGATTTAGGTTACAAGGGATGTAAATACACGTGGTCAAACCATAGAAAGAAATCAAAGGGCTTAATTATGGAATGACTTGATAGAATTTTTGTGAATAAGGACAGGATATCCTTATTCCTTAAGGATGTAGTTATCTACTTGCCTAAGACACACTCAGATCATAATCTGCTATTAATCAATCTTAGGTCTAGAAATATTAAATCATAGTGATAAACCTTTTCGTCTGGAAATAATTTGGTGTAGGCACCCGAACTTCATAAACATAGTTAAACACTGTTGGACAAATACTAACCTAATGAATGCACAAAATCGTTTTAAGGAGGAGGTTATCCAATGGGAAAATACCACATTTGGTGACATCTTCAAAAGAAAGAAACAAATTTTAGCTAGACTGAATGGGATATAGTACTCTCCTCAATACCAATATAGTAACTTCTTACAAAATCTTGAATCAAACATCCAACTCGAATATAACAATATTCTCCATATGGAACATGATTTTTGGAAATTAAGATCTAGAATTAACTGGATAAATGAAGGAGACGCCAACACTAAGTACTACCATATCATGGCATCCAATCGTAAATGTCGTAATGCCATTACCTACTTTACTAAGGAGGATGTAGATTGGATATCCGAACCTAGTCTAATTCTTGAACACACCTTGTCTTTCTTTATGAAAGCCTTCTCAACAACCAATCTTTATTCCCCAAAAATTAACCTTTCTGTTGAACCTTCTAGTACAAGAAACATTAACCTTAGTAATCTGGAGAAACCACTCACAATTATAGAATCTCTAAGGCCCTCTTTTCCTTTAAACCCTTTAAAGCCCCAGGACCGGATGGCTTACATCCCTTCTTTTACCAAAAATATTGGCCCATAATAGAAAACTCATTTACTAATTATTGTCATAATGTTTTTAATACCCAAACTTTGCCCAGTGTCATTAATGAAACATTAATCTGCCTCATTCCTAAATTCCCTAACGCTAATAACCTTAAAATTTTTAGACCCATTGGACTTTGTAACACTGCTTACAAAGTTATCACTAAGATCATTGCTAATAGGATAAAGCCCTTCCTACCTAACCTAATTAGCCCTATGCAATCTAATTTTATTAAAATAGAAGAGCTAGTGATAATGCAATCATAATCCAAGAGATTATGCATAATCTTAGTCGATCCAGAAAAGCTAACTTTGACATGATCATAAAATTGGACTTAGAGAAAGCTTTTGATAGGCTAGAATGGTCCTTTGTCTATAAAACTCTCAAGTATTTCAAGTTCCCACCAAAGTTAACTAAGCTTATTATGCACTGCATAACCACAAGCTCAATGGGAATTCTAGTGAATGGGACAAGAACTAAGTTCTTCCAACCTAGTAGGGGTATCCGCCAAGGAGACCCCCTCTCTCCTTACATTTTCATTCTATGCATTGAGCTATTATCTAGACTTATCAATCACCAAGTCGATATTCTGAACTAGGACCCTATTAACATCAGCCAAAAGGGCCCCTCCCTCTCCCATAATCTATTTGCGGATGATATAACCCTAATGGGGAAGGCTAACAAAAAGACTAGTCAGTGCATCAAACATTGCATGGACTTCTTTTATATGGAGTCAGGTCGAGCAATCAATAAGACTAAATCTAGAATAATTATCCCTACAAATTTCCCTAAGGACCAATCTATCCATCTATCATCCCTATTTGGCATTAAAGATACCAACGAATTTGGAAATACCTTGGGTTTCCAATTCTTAACCACAAGCCAAAGGCAAAAGATTTTCAGTTTATAATAGATAATCTTCACTCAAAACTATCTCATTGGAAATGTCTTTTTCTCAATATGGCAGGTAGAACCACTTTAGTCTCCAGTACTTTATGTGCAATCCCCTCTTATTCAATGCAATATACTCTCCTCCCCACCAAAACTACTAAAACAATCGACAAAATTCAAAGGGATTTTCTATGGGGATCCTCCAATAATGCTAAAAAAACTCCACCTAATCAGTTGGAACACTATTACTAGAGAAAAAAAGATGGAGGGCTAGGTATTCGGCAAGCAAAAATAAAAAATTTGGTTAACCTAGCAAGCCTAGCTTGGAGATTATTACAAAACCCTAATGCTCCTTGGTGTCAGCTCATCAGGGCCAAATATGCTAGATCAAAATCACCCCTCAATACTCTTTCATTTGGAAGTCCATCATTAAGGGTTGACATGTTTGTTCTAAAGGCATTCTTTGGCATCCTTCTATTGATACAAAGTTGAATATTTGGTGCAATCACTGGATTTATAACTCCACCCCTCTAAGATCTACCATAGAAGGACCACTTGGCAAAAATGACATGAACCTATCTATAACTAATCTTGTTAAAAATAATGACTGGAATCTAGATGCTATTTCTTTTGAACTACCCACTGAGGTGATCAAGAACATTAAAACCACACCCACTCCTTGCAAGGAATCCAAACTGGATAAAATGAGTTGGATGCTTAATTCTAATGATTTTAATTCCACGAAATCTTGCTATAATTTGTTTGCAACTCCCAACCTTACTTCTAAATGCTTCAAGTGGATTTGGGACCTTCTATGCCCTAACAAAATTAAATTTCTTCTGTGGAAATGCTTGCATAACCGTATACCTTGTAGATCATATCTGGCACAAATAGGTATGAACATAGATGCCACTTGCACATGTTGTAGAATGGGAATAGAAAACATCTACCACATCTTTTTAGATTGCCATATAGCGCGCCATTATTGGGAAAACATGGGAATCACTTACCAAGGCTTGATAGACGATGAAAATTGGCTTGAGAAATTGAAAGATAACTTCATCCGCCAAAATACTAATGTCATTAGCTAGGAAACCCTATTTTCGTACTCCATATGGGATTTATGGAATAACAGGAACCACAACAACATAAACAACATCAATTGCAATATGGATGCTAGTAAAACCATTCATCATGCATGGGAATTTGTCTTCTTCACTGGAAAAATTTCACTCATTAACAAAACAGTCACTATAGAGGTCAGGTGGCAGAAACCTCCTAGGAACTGAATTAAACTAAACCGTGACGGTACTTTTTTATGTAGAAACAATGTAGCAGGTATTGGTGGAGCATTCCGTAATTGCAATGGAGAATGGATCGTGGGGTTCCACAAAACAATCTATGTTATCTTCTCCACACATGCGGAATTGATGGCTCTACTGAGGGATTAAAAATCGCCAAAGATATGAATTTCGAAAAGCTGGAAACTGAAACAGATTGCACAGATATTATTAAGCTTATATATGAAAATGGTCATAACTTCTCTAACATTGTTGTTAAATGTAGATGGTTAATGCACAAACTGAAGCTCCCAATCCTGAAGCATAATTTCAGAGAAGGCAATAGAGTGGCACACTGGATGGCTAAGGAAGCAGTCAAGTACCCTACAACTACCAAGTGTTTTTTCCATGCTCGTCCACCCCTTTTGATTGAACAAGAAGTGTACAAGCTGGAAATTTGTAATAGTTTCAAAGACATTCCTACTAATGTTTGTAATTTGCTAGTAAGCATGGGCAATAGTAATGCCCTAAAAACTAACTCTATGATTTTGTAATGTGTTACTAAGTAATATAAATCTATCCTTTACGTTCAAAAAAAAAAAAAGACATCCCAAAAGAAAAGTAAAAAAGAAAATTAACTTAAATATCAATTCATCTAAGGCTTAAACTTAAAATAATTAAAAATATATATAAAATAATATATAATTTATATATATTAATTATGGACTTAAAAAAAATACAGGGCTATTTATGTAAAGATCACCTAATAAAATATATTAGTAATATTATGTTGGCCCAACCATAATATACACCAACCACCGTACATACACCATCACGGCGCCAAGTGCCACCTTCCTCCGCCGTGAACCTCCCACTCCCAGTGTTAATCTTGATTTCAACCAAATTCCAAAACCCACCTAATAAAACCAATTTGATGTTGAGAAGTATCAATCTTTTGCCTTCATTACTGAGCCTCCGTGCGGCATCTTCACTGCACATTCTACCGGAAATGGCCTCAAAGGGTAAATCTATTTTACATTCTGAGTCAACCCTTTTAAACTCTTCTAAGAATCATGATGAATTTTCAGCTGATGTAGAGAAGGTTTATAGAATTTTGAGAAAGTTTCACTCAAGGGTTCCAAAACTTGAGCTTGCTTTGCAAGAATCTGGTATCCTAGTACGTTCAGGCTTGACCGAACGTGTGTTGAGTCGTTGTGGTGATGCTGGGAATTTAGGCTACAGATTCTTTGTATGGGCCTCAAAGCAACCTGGTTATAGGCATAGTCATGATACATACAAATCAATGGTCAAGATTTTGGGGAAAATGAGGCAGTTTGGTACTGTATGGGCACTTGTTGAGGAGATGAGGAGAGAATATCCTCAGTTTTTGACACCAGAAGTGTTTATTGTATTGATGAGGAGATTTGCCTCATCTAGAATGGTAAAGAAAGCGATCCAAGTGTTGGATGAGATGCCCAAATATGGTTGTGAGCCAGATGACTATGTTTTCGGATGTTTGTTGGATGCTTTGTGTAAGAATGGTAGCGTAAAAGAGGCAGCTGTATTGTTTGACGAAATGAGGTTTAGGTTTAGCCCTACGATAAAGCATTTTACTTCATTGTTATATGGTTGGTGTAAAGAAGGGAAGCTTACGGAGGCAAAAGTCGTGTTGGTGAAAATGAGGGAGGCAGGTTTCGAGCCAGACATTGTGGTTTATAACAACTTGCTCAATGGTTATGCAGTGTCTAGGAAAATGGCTGATGCATTTGATCTTCTGCAGGAGATGAGAAGAAAAGGTTGCAACCCTAATGCAACTTCTTATACAATAGTAATTCAGGCTCTTTGTTTGCAAGACAAGATGGAGGAAGCTATGCGAGTATTCTTGGATATGGAGAGAAGCGGATGTGAAGCTGATGTTGTGACGTATACTACCTTGATAAGTGGATTTTGTAAGTGGGGAAAGATTGAAAAAGGTTATGAACTTCTGGATAACATGCTGCAGAAAGGGTATAATCCTACTCAAACAACTTATTTGCATATAATGTTAGCCCATGAGAAGAAGGAAGAGTTGGAAGAGTGTTTGGAACTTGTTAAGGAAATGGAAAATATCGGTATACCTCCTGACCTTAGCATCTATAATACAGTAATTCGTTTAGCTTGTAAATTGGGAGAAATTGATGAAGCTGTGCAAGCATGGAACCAAATAGAAGCGAACGGGATCAGTCCGGGGGTTGACACCTTTGTCATTATGATTAATGGTTGTGTTGATCAAGGGCGTCTAATAGAAGCTTGTGATTACTTTAAAGAAATGATCGGACGAGGTCTTCTGTCTGCTCCTCAGTATGGTACTCTGAAGGACCTGTTGAATACTCTGTTACGTGCAGACAAACTTGAACTGGGTAAAGATGTCTGGAGTTGCATAATGACCAAAGGATGTGAGCTTAATGAGTATGCATGGACCATTTGGATTCATGCATTGTTTTCAAATGGACATGTGAAAGAGGCTTGTTCATACTGTTTAGATATGATGGATGCCGGTTTGATGCCTCAGCCAGACACGTTTGCTAAGCTTATGCGGGGTCTAAGGAAGCTTTATAATAGACAGTTTGCTGCAGAGATTACAGAGAAGGTGAGGAAAATGGCTGCAGAGAGAAATATGACTTTCAAGATGTACAAGCGACGTGGTGAAAGAGACTTGACAGAAAAAGCTAAGGCAAAAGTGGATGGGAGAAAGCAGAGAGCTCGTCGACGTCGTTGGGGTAGCCATCGTAGTCAGGCTAACACTTTATGATATGAGATATTTTTGAGGAGGATGCTACCATGTTGACGCTGTTTGACTGCAATATTATATGGAGGGGGTAGCCGGGTGCACTAAGCTTCTACTATCGCGGGGTCCAGGGAAGGTTCGAACTACATTGGGTCTTACGCATGCAGCCTTACTTTGCATTTCTACAAGAGGTTGTTTCCGCAGCTTGAACCCGTGATCTCTTGGTCACATGACGGTAGCTTTTACCGTTGCCCCAAAACTATGTAACTCACTTAAATCACCAAGTATGATCAACTAACTTTTAGCTTATTTGCTTTAGTGTGCTTTAGTAGAGATGGTACTTGTTGAGTTTCCAATTGACAAAAGTCCTCTCTTTATCTGAAACACATTTAATGTGGATTGTCATTGACATTGAGGGGGAAGGCTTGTTGCAAATATCACCAGACTTCTTATTGATTTACCATTAGGCCAAGTTTTTGTTCATTTATTTGTATGTTTCTTTACATGCTCTGTCGGCTGCTCCTTTCAACAAATCTTATTGGACTAATTCTGGATCAAAGCATGTAAGCTTATTTGTGCGGGTAGAAGTGAAACATATCTAACTTTTGCTGTTCACTGAAGTATCAGTTATATTCTAGCTTGCTCTGTCCTTCAGTCAAGGGAAAGGCTTACTGCTTACACATAAACGCGTAGCAGCTTCCAGCTAAAATGTGCACCAAAGCAACCAAAAGATATTATTGCATAGCAAATCTCAGCTTTCATGGATGCTGATAAATTGGATGTTTCCTCAGAGTCATATACCTGGCACAATAGTTGTTGTTGACTTTATGGATCACTTATCTGATGTCTTATGGAAGGAACAGCTAAAAGATTATATACATTAATTTAGACGCACGGGAAGAGCAATGCTCCCTGGTAAATTCCTTGAATAGAAATACGAATTGTGTAAAAAGAAAATAAAAACAAGAGTGAGCATCAGGGGTCGGCACTCGGCCCTTTTTTGTTTGCTCTGGTGATTGATGTACTGACGCGCCACATCCAAGGGGAGGTGACGTGGTGCATGCTATTTGCAGATGATATTGTATTGATTGACGAGACGCGACATGGTGTGAACGCGCAATTAGAGGCATGGAGGAAGACCCTAGAATCTAAAGGTTTCAAGTTGAGCAGGATCAAGACAGAATACTTGGGGTGTAAGTTCAGTGGCGAGACTCAAGGAGGGGAAGGGGAGGTGAGGTTGGACTCGCAGGTCATCCCTAGGAGAAGGAGTTTTAAGTATCTTCGGTCTATTATTCAGGAGGATGGGGAGATTGATGAAGATGTCATACATCGTATTAGGGCGGGATGAATGAAATAGAGGCTCGCTTTCGGTGTTTTGTGTGACAAGAAGGTGCCACCGAAACTTAAGGGTAAGTTCTACAGAGTGGTAATCAGACCAATGGTGTTGTATGTGGCTGAGTGTTGGCCAGTCAAGATCGCTCACGTCCAGAAGATGAAGGTAGCAGAGATGAGGATGTTGAGATGGATGTGCGGGCACACCAGGTTAGATAGGATCAGAGATGAGGTTATTCGCGACAAGGTGGGTATGGCTCCTATTGAGGACAAGGTGCGGGAAGCGCGACTTAGGTGGTTTGGTCATGTGAGGAGAAGGAGCATAGATGCCCCGGTGAGGTGTGAGAGGCTGACATTGGAGGGCCTACGGAGAGGTAGAGGTAGGCCAAAGAAGAGGTGGGGAGAGGTGATTAGGCAAGACATGGTGCAGCTTCAGCTGACTGAGGACATGACCCTTGATAGGAGGGTATGGAAGTCGAGGATTTGGGTAGTAGAGTAGGTAGTCTAGAGTGTTCATAACAGTAGTATTGGCAGACAGTCTCGCTTTCTGTTGGGAGTAGGTTTTTATGACTAACCGTTGTTTCTTTTATTGTTGATCACCTTACTGTCTGATTGTTTTTATTCTACTTTTATATGGCTTCTTGGTACTGTCCCTTCTTGTCTATATTTTCATTAATGTGGTGCTTATGCTTTCCTAAGCCGAGGGTCTATTTGAAACAGTCTCTCTATCCTCACAAGGTAGGGATAAGGTCTGCGTACTCACTACCCTTCCCAGACCCCACGGTGTGGAATATTACTAGGTATGTTGTTGTTTCTATGTCATGATTTACTTTGCCTAATATCATAGAGTACCTAGTAGATATATGAGGATATAGCCAGGAATAGGATATCTCGAGATTCTTTTACATGATATTGTAGAATATCAGCATGCATCCAGGAATAGGATTTATAGAATTTGTTTTACTTTAGTTTAGGTGCTAGGGTAGATTGGGACAGAAAATGATGTTATGTCAGTTTATTGCATCTTTCTTTTCTTGTTTTTTAGCTTATGAGTTGCTTTTAACAGGTCATTCAAGAAGAGTGATAAGTTATTGAAGACATTTCGTCTTTATCATGAGCGAAAGATACAAGTTCATTGCTCGTGCCTTTTACTCCCAAGATTTAGAGGTGTCTGTGCGAGATGGAGTGGAGGTATATTTTTCTCATTTTTGTTTGCATCAGAATGTAGCTTGCTTCCGTAGTTTTTTCCCTTTTGATGTGGTTCAGCATGGATGTTATTCTCATATTCTGGCAGCATGGATTTAGAGTCTCATTCCGCCATATGTTGGAGGGTCCACATTTAGCAAATGAGCATCCATGCTTATAGAGGCATGGTGGAAGTCATTCAACAATACTGTTGTGTTGTAAAATTTACAAATATTCTAGTAATTAATGGATGTAATTACTGAATTTGATTATGGAATTGTTTATCAATTAGGCAGACCCAGTCCAAATAATTGTGCATAGGAAATTAGAGAATCCGGAGAGAAGATTGCATGGGATCTTGCTTCTAAAGTTTGTATATCTATTATGATGCAGAATTGAGGTACTGGAGGAAAGGGCATTTGAAGGTATCTGGTATCCCTCTGGTGCTTCTTCCACTGTATCGTTGCTGAGCCCAATGGCAGATTCAGAATTTTAAGGTCGTGAGTGCTCACTTCCTTTAACATAAAATTTCTACCAAACCACATAGTATAAGTGTACAATTATTCGAATGCAACAGAGACAAAATATTAATCAGAAAATTATGGTTATCAAAATATGAACTTATAGTCACAAATCAAGTAGGAATTAAACCCAAGCCTCTAGTTTCAAACACGCCTTTAATTCAACCTCAACACCGCAACACCCATTAGTCGTGTTGGTTCCTGCGTGCTTGCTAGCATCTTATATCAGTTTTCTTATATTTCCTATATAACTATACACAGTTTATGTGGAGGTCAATGGGTGCTAAAGTACCTAAAATTTGTACATAGATCCGCCACTGGCTGAGCCTCTCTTGTTTACAGTTGTGTTGGACCTCCAGGCCTTTTTAATCTTTCGTAGATGATCCCGTCATCCTTTTATATGCAATCACTTACAAGTGCAACATGATGTGAGATGAGTCTACAAATCATGCGAAATTACCCTTTGAATTTGTTCAACATGATGTTAGGCATCATGTTACCTAGACTATTATTCTTCAACTTGGTTGTTTTTATCAAGTGATTTTCACTATCCAAAAATTCATATGCACATACTAAGACCGCGAAGAAATTAGTACTGATACCACAAATAATATAAAATGAGTAGAGTATCATTGGATATGTATTTAATTAATTCAAACTCAAGATTAAGCCCTAACTCCTTATCAAATAAAAGTTGTGGTTTGAACGATATACCTTAAACACTAAATAAAGTGAATAAGAAGCAAGAGACCAAATGTTGAGGAAGAAAGCCTAAGGTAATGGATTTCTTTGACACTTCTGCTATGGCAGTAATTGATATAGATTAATGGATTGAATTTAGAAACTTCATAAATAGTAGAAGCTCGAATTTATGGCTGAGAATAATAATCAACCCATCCTTCTATATGGTGTCATTATTGATTTATGATCTAAGTTCAGAAAATATGGATGACTTGGGCGCAATTTATTCGGAGATATTGCACCATCCCATCCCCTTATATGGATGCAAAGTATTCTTTGCTGCCCTTAGGATCTGGCTTCATTGACTTGTCACCAGGCTTCCACCCAGCTGGGCATACTTCATCTGGGTTCTCCTGAACAAATTGCAAGGCCTGTCGCACGAGACCAAATTAATTATCACTCTAAGCAGCAGATTGTCTAATGATAGTATAATACCGACGCCCATATATGTCTATTACCTGAAGTGTCCTCAATGTTTCATCAACACTTCGGCCAATTGCAAGATTATTAATGGTGGAGTGTTGAATAACTCCTTCCTTATCAATGATAAAAAGACCTCTCAGTGCTATTCCCTAAAACAACATAAGAAACATCAGGGAGCTGATTCCACTTCAAATGATAAAGCTTTGCATTCATGCTTATTTTGGAATACTGAACCCATATGGAAGGTTCAGAGAAATATCTACTGATGCTCATCACAAATAACAACTTCAAACATACTTTTAATAATTTTAAAGCAAAACTAAAAGTTGTTTTGCAGAAAGCCTCTTCAGTAAGAGGCAACTTTAGAAATCATTATCTGATGTTTAAGAAAGATGGTGCAAAACTGCATAGAAGCAGATTTCCAGTCTGTGCCGGAATAAATCATAATAACTGCTGACAGCCATGAAATTCATGGTATCAGATTTAACAGAATTCAAGGTTAGAATAGCAAGAAAAGGCATAAGCTGTAGTTAAGTGTAATGGAGAAAAGTGCACACAAATCCAATCTAAAGCACTTACTGCAATAGTCTCTATTATTGTCATCAAGTGTCAGATGCCACTTCAATCACAACAACTCACTCTATCTCATAACTGGTTGTTTTAAGATATTATAGCAGAAAACATTTCATAAAGGCTCAGCTATTGTTGCTGTTACACTTACATTAGGTAAGGTGTTTGAGATATGTACGTTGGTGTAGGGATGAGTGTGAGACCTATTGAACCCTAATTTACTTTAGAAGACACATCATTTACCACTATTGGAATAAAAAACAGAATGAATATAAAAGGTTCATATTGCTGACTCCAACTACTTTGGGATTAAAGCCTATTTGACTGATACATCTAGCAAAAAATTACTCGTTGCAGTTAATAAAAGCACTAACAGTACATGAAACTCTACAATTTGATTTCATAGTTCAAATTCTACTCCGAAACCCTTAAGCATGTTACCATTATAGATCCATTTTGATGGCACATATGTGGACTTGATTCCATGATTGATTGCTTATGTCATAAAATAACAGCAGCCCTGCATAACTTCATCCAAGGCACTATTCCCAAACTTATATTTTGTTCACTTATATATCTAGCAGTTCAAAAACGTAGACAAATAATTAAAGGGATATGCCAAAATAATATCAAAGCAATATGAACGAACAATTTTAAAAGCTACACTGTAGGAATCAACAACAATCATACCTGATCCGGTATCAGTACATTATACGATTCTGAAATTGACTTTGTCACATCTGAAATTAATGGATAGCTCAGATCACCAAGGCCACCAGACTTCCTATCAGTTTGCACCCAGGCAAGGTGGGAAAACTACAAGAATACATGAGATCAACAATGTTAGGTAAAAATTATGCTAACGTGACCGGAGACAAAGACCATTACAATTGAATAATGATATTTACTTGCCCTGTACTGAAACAATTTTTCAAGCATTACATGATGTCTTGATCTACAAGTAAATGCTATTAGTCTTTCACAGTAAATTTACTTTAGCTATATTTATTCTTCCTTACTTTTCCTAGTAACCAAAAAATCCCCGAAAGCCTGTTGGCGCACGGTTCAAATATCAGTGGGTAAATGTTCCCCTCAACCCTTCTCAACGTAATTACCAGGCTTTTGCGTACAGCACGGTTCGAACTCGTGATGTGTGCCTAATCCACACATCACGCGCCACGCTCTACTCACTAGACCAAAGCCATGGATATCTGTACTTATTCTCTAGATTGCTTATGTCTTATCAATGGTGTAGGCGTGTAGGATAGATAGCTATGCCAGGATCAAAATCACATTTCATATTCTCTCATTGTCGTCAACTTCCTATCTTAGGTATTCACTTCCTTACTTAAAATAACATTTATTTTGAACTACAAGTTCTTTAGTAATGTCTTCAGTTGGCATTTCGCTTGTCCTCTTCCAATTCACTATTATTCAACTTTTTCTCCAACAATTTCTGTATACTTCGATAATTTCTAAAGCTAGTTCCTCCGCCACTTCTTCATCTAAGACCACATAGAACAAAGTTCAAAACAAGTGAAAAGGGCCCTTTTTAATAAGTTAAACGGGCTGTAGAAGAGCAACACAATCTGACAAGGCACATACCATTTAGGTATCCTAACTCATCGAAAGGTATTCTATTGAAAGTGACATTTACACTACTATATCACATTGGTGCAAACATATCATATGCACAAAACAAAAAGTAATCAACCAATTATTTTAGAAGAAATTTTTGAAGGAAAGAAAGACCTACCACACTGTCTACGGAGACCCCCAATATTTCTGTGTTCACCTTCTGAAATTCTTCATAACGATCACTGAAAGCAGTGATCTCTACAGTAGCAGGAATAGATAATATCGAAAAAATACATTATGAAACCACCGTAATCAGTTAAAATTCATTATAAGAAAGTGAAAGTAGCAGTTGAGTGATTTTAGGATACAAGCTAACCTGTCGGGCAAACAAATGTGAAGTCCAGTGGGTAGAAAAAGAGAATCACGTATTTCTTCCCAATGTACTCAGAAAGTTTAACCTGCAGATAAAACATTGTTCAATTATAGAAGTCAAGAAACCCGCCCATAATGACTGGATGTGCAAAGCTAAAGCCTAGAGATTATTAAAGGGGGAAAGAAGTGAAGTAGTTCTAGGACAAAATTGTGACAAAATTTGATGTAACCTAAAATGAAGGAGGAAAACATTTTATGTGAAGTTCTACTGCATTCCGTTCTTTCCATGTCCCAATTTCTTGTCTAATTGGGATTCAAAAAGGTTAGCCAACAAGTAACATGCCTTCATGAAGTGAACTTTGTTCTTTTGTCAACCAAAAGAATAAGGTATTGTTCGACGATCTCCTAGCAACAAGATTCGAACTCTTGCAGCAAGCCACTGAATCTCAGATTGTTTTTCTTTTCTTTTCTTTGTGCTTTTTTAATGAAAGAAATGGCAGATCCTTATAATCAACAAAAAGGGAGAAAGTCAAAAAGAGAAGAGAAAGATTTTCTTTTTCGATCAGCAGAAAAGGGAAACATACACATATACATGCAGAGGATCTCAGAGTAACAATTAGTATAGCCAATTCATTGAACATTGTTCATCAATATAATACCTTGATGAATTCTTGATCGAAAACAGCCTCAGCCTCAAAGTCTGGTGCTTTATTTCCAACAAGTGGAACTTCACTCTGTTAGGAGAAGCGACAAAGATTAACATTAGAGAGATAAATCATTATCCAGATACAAGGAAAAAACACTATCCAGATATAAAGTAGAGCAAAAGTAAATTGTAGGGAGGATGCGAATTCAACAACCTCAAATAGGAAACAGGAATATATGTTTATTTACCTTGGTCTTCCAATGTAATTTATTTATATATTTTTTATATAAAAGTATACTCACTCACATATGAAGCTTTTAAGATCTATCTTCAAAAAAAAAAGCACTAATGCAAATTCATTTAGATACCACCAGAAAGATATACTAATCCATCTAATCTAGGCTGTCTGAAATATTAGTGGAGCACTAGCTTCATCTTTTTCATCTATATTTTGTTTCTTTCGAAACTCTCGGGAAAAATTAGAGAAGACATCTCTAAAAAAGCATAAAAATTCAAGGGGCGAAAATGTAGCTTACAGATGCGCGAACGAGGAAGGAGCGGGATTTGGAGTGAGAAACACGAGAAGAAAGTGAAGGTGAGACACGAGAAACTAAAGGCTTACAGTAACGGAGTCCATTGAAAGATGAAGGAAGAGTGGTTGACTGAGAAGGCGAAGGGTTGAAAGCAGAGAATTTGGGGCTAGGGTTTGAAGAAAGAAGAGCAGTGGCAGTGGCAGTGGAACTAGCCATTATTGTAAATGGACAAAGAAAGAGGTTTTTGTGGAGCCAAGAATCTACTACTACTATATAATTGAGGATAAGCAGGACATAGGTCAACATGTCTACTTCGTCATAAAGGCATTTTTGTCATTTCATAATATTTTACTAAGAATAGATTTGGTAATATGTCACGCACAACATTATTAACGTGGGGTCCACTCAGATTCTCATCACATGTGAAGATATGCACGACATGTCATTTCATAATATTTTACTAAGATTAGATTTGGAAATATGTCACAACATTTAATAACGTGGGGTCCATTCAGATTCTCATCACATTTAGTATTAATTTGCACTTTAGTGTCTATTTGATATCCACGTGGCTAATAGCTAAGTTTTTCTTGGGCCAAAGGTTTTTTTTTTTTTTTTTGCCAAAAGCTTTTGGAAGGAAAAATAATATTTTTGAAAAGAAGCAGAAGCAGTTTTGAGAAGCAGAAAAAAGTAGTTTCTTTCTAAAAGCACTTTTCTGAGAAGCACTTTTGAGAAAAATACACTTAGAAGCTTGGTCAAACACAATAAGCTGATTAGTCAAACACAAATTATTTTGAAAAGCACTTTTTCAAAATAAGTTGATTTTAGAAGTTTGGCCAAACATGCTGTAAAGCTACTTTAATTTAATGACTATTGAGTATAATATTATCCATACCGTAATTATGTAATTTGAGGGACTGTTTCATTTAGTGTAAGTTCAGTATATGTAAATTAACCCACTATGTTTAAAAATTCAGAAACTACGTACAATACTTAACTTGAAATTTTATGTTGAGATGTCAATTACATTACGAAATGGTGGTAATATAATGCTCAAGAATATTGCAATTACTTCAGTACCTTGTAAGTGATAATTAAATTGAAAAATTTAAGATACAAAATAAGGTTTAAGAGAAAAATACAATTATAACTTAATTAATTTTTCTTGGCTCAAAGTTCTAAAGCACTACACTTAAAACAATGAAAAGTTACAAAAGTCAACAAGTCCAAATTTTTAATATACGACATAAATTTCTATATGAACTTAAAAAGTAAGTGATATGATTATTATTTATATAAACAATAGGGTTAGAAGGAATGCTTGCATTTTTAACAAGCCATAAATTTATATCAAAATTTCTACTTCACAATATAATAAGAAAAGAGCAACGTCTAGGGGCAAAAGATACTTGTATAAGAACTGTTACGTGGCATAAAATGCATGTATAAGAACTGTTACTTTTAATTTTCCTTCGATTCATGATGAATGAAAGAAAGAATAAAAAGAAAAAACTCAAAAGCTATTTAAACTACAGACAATTTGCAAGTTTCAACTTCTTCTTTTGGCGCATATTTAAAAGAATAATAAAAGAAAAAGTGAAAATATTAAAACTATGTACCTTAGTTTGACCAATATTCTATTGACCTCATCACATTTAAGATAAGTAAAAGTAATAAAGTCAATTAACTTTGTCATTTTATCGAGTACTACCGGGCATCAATTATGTGCACAATCGAAATCTTTTCCATTTTTTTTATTAAAGTAACTTCTCAAACTAAAATGTATGCATTCCAACGACAAATTATATTATCAATTCCCACGCTTTCATTTTTGTGCATACACCACTATTTTTGTTCGAAATTAATTCTCTATGTGGTAAATTTGTCAGTTACTTTAATATATATTAGTAGAGAAATAAATCGACAAGTACATTTCTGTGAGAAATTTCGTAGGTAAACAAACAAAGAAAATGAAGAAAAATAATATGTTAATCTGAAGGAAAATCCCTAGGTAACTTAACATGCGAATTTAGCTGGAGATATTCTTGGGAATTTACCTAGGCAATTGGTTATTTGGGAAATTATACTACTAGAAATTCGGGAAAAACCGTCCAAAAAAATCTACCAATGTTGGTCGGTAATGGCCAATAATCGTCTAAAACGCGACCATTAATGTGAAGTCGGTATTTTGAAGGTCGGAAGGGCATACCGACCAAAGTTGGTTGGGAATTACCAACCAACTTTGGTCGATCAATTAAATTCAAAAAAATAGAATTGCTGAAAAAAATTTGTTTTATAACGCTACTAATATATCTTGAAAATTAAAGTTAGAAAAATTAAATATACGAATATATTTTAAAATAATAAATAAAATAACATTAATTTATTTTATTTATAAATAAAATACATGGGTAAAAATATATTATATAGTATATAATATAGAAGGTATTACATAATATGAAGGTTTATATAATATCAAGGTCATAATAGACTTTTCAAGTAAAAATGTGACCTTTGCGATAACTAGAGCAACGTAAAATGATTTTTGTGTAACAAAAGAAAGAAAAGTGACTTTTGTGTAATGAACACAAAGTTGAATTATTTTTACGTAACAAGAAAAAAAGGAAAAGTGACTTTTGGGTAACAAACACAAAAGTTCAATAACCATGGATAAAATTATCTCAGCGCTTGACAACAACCCTAGTTACATTGGGTTTTCTGCAAGAAAAAATAATATTATCTACTCTGCTGCTGCATAGGCGGATCTAGAATTTCGAAAACATAGGTACGCCACTAAAAAAAAGGGAAAATAATGAGGTGTTGAACCAAGTGCATCATTCAACCTTTATGGAGCATGGGTGCCAATACATAATACTGGACAAATTCTACAAAAATACGTACATAAAATACCTAATTTGACAGAGGGACAATGGGTTCATGTGCCCTGTATTGTAGGCTATAGATACTCCCCCGCTCTGCTGGATTCTAATATATTTTACAGTCAAATCTCTCTATAACAGCCTCGTTTGTTCTAAATATTTTTGAAAGTTATAGCGAATTGTTGTTATAGATAAGAAGTGTTGTTTGCAGTCCGAACAAGTTAGGATACAAAATCGTTGGTTCTCATTTTGTAATACAACTTCAGCTTGTATGTAAAATATTTGGCCCTAGAAAAAGCAATGATGCCATACGTTAATATTTTGTTATTATAGAATGAAGGTAAAAGTTCGTAACAGTATATATATGAATATTTTGTGTACTTACTGGAGCTTGCCGCTGGATTTCTACAGTTGGTACTATCTTTTCCTCGAAAGGAACAAATAAAAGAGAGCCTGTTGGACTTGTGCTTTTTACTGTGTACGCAATAAGCATCTGCTCATTTCTTTGGATCCTTCAAGTACGTTAACATTTCACAATTAGTTCTCATATATGTTCAAGCATTGCATGACCAAAAATTTATTGATAGAGAAGCAAAGATGCAATACCATGTTCTCAGTGCCTCAGCTTGCGGGTATGGAGGATTGATTTCGATTGTTGTACTGAATTTCTTAGTCAATCCTGCATGTATTTGAACATTCAATTATAATTTGGTCGCTGGGAATATGGAAAAGTAAAATGTAATTGCTTGCCAGCACTGAATCTGTTAGTACATCCTGCATGAATTTGAGTTGTTTTACCTTGCGACGACTTTGGCCTTGCAATTTTTCTAGCAAAAATGGTTGGGTATTCTTTAAGCTGTTCGAGTATTTTGTTGCAGGAAGTAGCTTCAGTTGCTAAAGGTGATAAAGACTTCAGCCAGGCACTGAAGGATCCAATGTATGCTCGAATACGTGAAGCTCTTTACTCAGATAACCTACCTAATATCGATGAAGCTTCACAACTGCTATACCTGAAGAAAGATGCACTTCCTCTTGATGTTCATAGAGACAATTGTATCTTTAACTTAGAGCGGATCAGGAGGATTTGAAGGCCAGAGATGAAAAAGATATTCGTGGTGAAATCGAGGAGATTGAAGATGAAACGTGTGGAAAAATGGAACATCAAAATGCGGATGAAACTAAAGTACATGATTCTCCAGTCAATCAACTTGCACAGAATGTTGGTATTAGCCCTGAGGTCAAACAGGCTCTAGGAACTTTGGAGAAGGCTAGCTATTTCTGTCATAAGGGAATTTATATAGGCGTAACCTTGACACTAGGACTGTTCCAAATGCTGCTGTGAAGTCAGTGGAAGCGGATGCAGACAGTCTAAAAGACTCAAAATCATCAGAAGCTAATAAGGATCATAGAAACATTGGAGATTGTGGTGAATTATAGATGCGTGACGTGAATCTTTTACCCTTCAGATATCTACTTGTTAACTCGTTACAAAAGAAAATCTTTTAGTTTCAATTTAGAAGTTAAAATGGCGCCCTTTGAATAGTCTGCATTCCTTTTGAACATGTATTGCTTTCAGTCAGTCATATGCTAGGTAATTTCTTCTATAACCGTGAAAATCCCTATTCTAATTTCTAAGTTTAACTTTTTTCAGGCGCTCGAGTTCTAGTTTGTGCACCAGGGATGCACACCATAACAAGATTGCTCCAGAATCATCCGATGTTTATGCTGCAATTCCTGATGAGCCATAACGCATTGCTTTACACTCGTCAGATCAATGGACAGCAGGGAAAATAATGGATAGGATATCAAAGGATGATAGTACGATGGTTTCCCATGCAAATGGCATCCATGAGAAGGAGATCAGTGAAAGAAAAAGAAAACTACCGAGATATTGCTGCTTTTATTTTCTTTCTGGGCGGGTTGTGGCTTAAGAGCGGGCAGCTTTGTATAATGAAGACTATTCACCACATTTTACCCTTTATGACTGCTAGAAGATGCTTAGTGAGAGTAAGATCGACAACCAGTTTTCTGTGCAATACAATATTTCTGGGCAACTTACTTAGATATGAGAGTGTACTTGAGCTCAATAGAAGCAGAAGTGTGAGAACTACATGTACAGTTTCCCTGTTATTCTAGTAGGAATGAGTTTACTTCTTATTTTTTTTCTAAGTAGGTTACAGCATATGGATATATCAGTTATTTCCAATGTGCTCATGCACTATGCTAGCTCAACTTCAGTTAAGTTTCTTGGACCTTATCTTCCTTGATATAATGCAGAATGTTTGCGTTATGCACAAAAGAAATCAGATGTTAACCACCTAATTTAGAAGAATAAACATTCTGCTTGCCAATGTAGGATAAAAGAAACATAGATAAAAGATAGAATTAGGAATATAAAATATGTTCATATTGATAATTCAAAACTGAGAACAATCCAGCAAAACTATTTCCAACACAAGCAATTACATCAATAGGAAAATTGGAAAAGTAAAGCTAATATACATGTTAGTATTGAATGGACTTGCTATTAGCCACAATCCAGATCTTTGAAGCGTATACAGCTGTTCGTACCTCACCATTCTCTTTTGCAACTATAGATTGTCCTACTTTCTAGCAATCTCACTTTGTTGAGCAGCTGTTCTATGGTAACAGAAGCATCCTTTAATCTGCTCCTTAAACTCTCTTCTTCCTTATCCCGCCGTCTTCTTTCTTCTAAAAGCATCCGAACTAGAGTCTTACTCCTCACTCTTTCATACTGCAAATTGTGCAAAATCTGTTGTAAACTGATCTTAGTACTATGATTCTCTTCTCTCAAGTTGGACACACATTCTTCCATCTTCACTACTGATTTTCCTGTAGTTTGAACTGTTTGCCTATTTGATCCACACACTTGCTGAGTTTGAACTGTTTGCCTATTTGATCCACACACTTGCTGAGTTTGAACTGTTTGCCTATTTGATCCACACACTTGCTGAGTTTGATCTCCAGACATTGTCTGGTTTCTTGCTTCTACTGAAGAATGAACTGGTCCTACATTCTCGCGTTCTCCTCCAGTAGATTGCAATGTAGATTTATCATGACTAGTTGTGTGGCCATTGGAGCTAAACTGTGAACAAGATTTGCTTTTAGCATAAGCGTTTTGTACACACACTTGCTGAGTTTCTTCTACAGACATAGCTTGATTTTTTACTTGTATTGGAGGATGAACTGGTGCCACATTCTCGCGTTCTTGTCCAGTGGATTTCAGCGTGGATTTATCATGACATGTTGTGTGGCCATTGGAGCTAAACTGGGAACATGATTTTCTTTTAGCAGAAGTGTTTGATTCTTCCTCAGGAGGAGAGACAGTAATGTTCTTTGCATTGCGACGCTTAGCATAACCAATGAAATGGCAATTTGAGGACCAATACTTCTTCTGCATTGCTTGTAGACGTGCCTCGAGTCTAGCAAGTACTATCGTGCGCTCAAAGCCCTGTTTATCATGAGCCGGCTCCACAAAATTAGCTTCCAAGACGCCTATCACGCCACGACCATCACTCCCTGCAGCATTCCACACTCTCCAGAAAGGCTTAATTAGCCTATTCTTGTGATAAACATTGAAGCCTTGAACATCAATATGATGTTTTGCATCTTTCACAAAACCAATAGTTACTACAGCTGCAACAATTGGATCCTTTAATGTTTCATAACCGATGCACTGTGGTCTGTACGTTATCTCCTCAGATAACATCATGTCATTTACCAAATTATGATGTTCAACATCTTTCCCCCTCAAAATTATTCGAAATCCAGGAGCAAGCCTCAGATACAGAATTGAAGCATAACTCCTTAAAGAATGTTGATAAGTTAGAAAATGCCTCGAGTTTGGATATTCTGTTGCCATCTGAATCTTCTTTTCATCTCTACTAACACCTCTTATTTGGATGTCATGTGGATCGGCGTCAAAGTCAAGTTCTGTACATCCTTCTTCATCCTCCCAAAGATTGTATATGATAACTCGCGTGCCTTGATCTTTATTCAATAATTCAAACTGTTGGAACAGATCCTCTTCGCTTTCATAAGGAGACCATTGTACTATCGTCTCTGAATTTCTTCTCCAATCATCAGCTGAAGACCGAATCAACATTTCCCAAGTTTCCTCCCTCTTCACAAAATCAATCATAGGAACAACAATATCTTCTTTCCCTGTGCCCCTTAAAAACGTATACGACAACATTCCAACAGTTTGTGTTAATGTGTTGCTTGTTCTATCTCTTCCCCTTGAAAATACAATCACATCCGCGCCTAATCTCATACTGCTAGTCTTAAAACCATTTCCATATTGTCCAATAGTATTTGCTAATTTGCTTTTCACTGAATATCCAAGAGACATGCATTGGCGCATTCTATCTGGAGTCATTCCACCACCATTATCTTCAACTAACAACATTTTCCCCTTCTGTTTCATGTTGTCTAGCACGTCTACGCTAACATAGGTAGCGCCATTGCAAACCTCGTCCATAGCATTGTCTAAAAGCTCAGCAAAAGCTCCTAAAGCCCATTTATGACTTGTGGCATTTGAATGTAAGAATTTTGGATGAACTCTCACATGATCCATGCCAACTGTATGATCATGACCAGCCGCGAAAACACCTCCATTCGTTCCATCATAATCTCCAGCTTTCCAAAATTGTTTACAACTTGGAATATTAACAGGATAAGCAACCAACTCATGAGTTGAAACAGGTACACAATGATTCTCAGCCTTCGGACGAATCGATAAAGGTACAATGATACCACTACTATTGCCAACTTTCAACTTCTTGAAAGGAGTTCCTCCTTCTATATCATCAAAATAAGAACCAAAACCATTGTTCATACGATCAGTTGTGTTTGTTGGGACGATAATACTAGTGTTCTGATAAGCGTCTGTTGGGTCGACGATTTCTTGCTTCATAGTCATGGTGATCATGTTGTGAAAATTTAATCAAGAAAAAGAAGGGGTTGAGGAATGTATAGTTTTGACAAGTAGGAAGAAGAAAAAAGAAGAATAGATTTCAAAGAATGGGAAAAGAGAACTACTTTTGCAACTTAAAAATAAGTTCACAACTATTTTATAATTTTGGCTTCTCCTACTTCTATTAGGATTAGGATTTTTTTTTTAAATTTCTATTACTAATTTAAGAATGTATTAGGCATTTTTGTCATTTCACAACTATTTTATAATTTTGGCTTCTCCTACTTCTATTAGGATTAGGATATTTTTTTAAAATTTCTATTACTAATTTAATTGGAAAACGTATTATAACACTAATTTAATTTAAGAATGTATTAGGCATTTTTGTCATTTCATAATATTTTACTAAGGTTAGTATTAATTTGTACTTTAGTGTCTAATTTGATATCCACGTGGCTAAAGCTACTTTAATTTAATGAATATTGAGTGTAATATTATTCATACCGTAATTATGTAATTTGAGGGATTGTTATATTTAGTTTAAGTTCAATATATGTAAATTTACCCACTATGTTTAAAAATTCAGAGACTACGTACAAATACTTAACTTGAAATTTTATGTTGAGATGCCAACCACATTACGAAATGTTAGTAATATAATGCTTAAGAATATTGCAATTGCTTCAGTTCCTTGTAAGTGATAATTAAATTGAAAAATTTAAGATGCAAAATAAGGTTTAAAAGAAAAATACAATTATAACTTAATTAATTTTTTTTGGCTCAAAGTTCTAAAAAGCACAACACTTGAAACAATGAAAAGTTACAAAAGTCAACAAGTTAAATCCAAATTTTTAATATACTACATAAATTTCTGTATGAATTTAAAAGGTAAGTGATATGATTATTATTTATATAAACAATAGAGTTAGAAGTAATACCTGCATTTTTAACGTGCCATAAATTTATATCAAAATTTCTACTTCACAATATAATTAGAAAAGAGCAACACCTAGGGGCAAAAGATGCTTGTATAAAAATTGTTACGTGGCCAAAAATGCATGTATAAGAACTGTTACTTTCTCTTTTAATTTTCCTTCGGTCCATAATGAATGAAAGAAAGAATTAAAAAAACTCAAAAGCTATTTAAAATACAGATAATTTACAAGTTTCAACTTCTTCTTTTGGCGCATATTTAAAGGAATAGTAAAAGAAAAAGTGAAAATATTAAAACTATCTACCAAAAATTATGTACCTTAGTTTGACCAATATTCTATTGACCTCATCACATTTAAGATAAGTAAAAATAATAAAGTCAGTTAACTTTGTCACTTTATCAAGTACTACCAGGCATCAATTATGTGCACAAACGAAATTTTTTCAATCTTTTTTAATTAATGTAATTTCTCAAACTAAAATATATGTCCAACAACAAATTATATTATCAAATCCCACGCTTTTATTTTTGTGCATACACCACTATTTTTGTTCAAAATTAATTCTCTATTTGGTAGTCAAGTTAAACATACCAAGACATCAATATAACAATTATTTAATTATACTCTGGAAAATGGTTCCTGAAATTTTTTATAGAAGTATCATAAAATGTAGACCACACCAAAGAAAATGTACAATAGTATTAGAAATTGTGTAGTTCCCAAAGAAAATTTGTAATAGTATCGCCGCAAGATGTAGATCACAACACATACTTATGATAATAGCAATGACAGATGTAGACCCAATATTTATAATATTTTGGAACAATAGCTCAAATTATAATATAGGAATCTTTACACAAATAATCGGTCATATTTATTATTTATTTTTTCTAGCCACATACATAGATTATATATTAAATACATAATTATATACATATAATACATAAATTATGCATATATTATATATTCACCGGCTATTATTAATTTAAGCATGAATGAACGACTAATTGGGTGGCCTCAATTTTGTTGTGAAAATCTTCTGCATTAAGCACAGTATTATTGGGTCCGTGCTCAACACGCACTATCTCTAACTAGTTGATGAAATAAATATAGATAGAGAGAGATGAGTAGAAGAATCTGGAAGGTTTTTTGCTCCCCTATCTGTTCAAATTGACGGTTTAAGGTGGATGGACGGTTGGTACATGATAATAATAGTAGCCTTCAGTAGAGTGATTCGTTTGGGGTTGGGGGGAGATTTTGTTTCACTAGCCGTTGGGACGAACATTATTGCAGCAAATAGGAGTACTATTTTTACATGTCCAAAAATCCTAGTTGCAGATAATATTTGTTTCGTATTATATTATTTCTAACTCGGTGTCCATTTAAATAGTAATTGCAGATGATATATGTTTCATATTTACTGTATTACCAAGAGATTTGAGAATCAAATGACGGAATTGGGATTTAATTTCCTAAAATTCTTAATAACTTATCGAAAAAACTGAATTTTTTTTTTGGAAAAAGAGAAAAAAAAATTTATGTCCAAACGAGCTCTTAGCATATCTGATTTCATCAGATCCATTTAGATCTGACAACATTTGATTTGATCACAATTAATCATATAATTGGATATCCACTTTAACATATTTTGTTCTATCATATTAAAATGAATTATGTGCAATTCGAGGAGGAGGTTTTCTAGAATATGGTTGCATCACTGAAAATGTGAGGGAAAAAACAAACACTAAGTGAGAATCGATTCATATTCCTTTGGATAAGCGTTCAAGCACGTGCATCATTCAACCTTTTTGGAGCATGAGGGTTAATAGATAATATTAAATCAATTTTACAAAATATATTGTAACGACAAGGCCGGTCGTTTTGAGAATTAAAGTTATGTTCGGCGGCATAACGCTATGAACAGCTTCGTATTATGTGTTATGACTTGCATGCGTGGTCGAGTTCAGTTACCGTATGACTCGGAGTCAATTTGGAAGAAGGATTCTAGTTTTGGAAGCTTAAGCGATAAGAGTTGACCGAAATTTGACTTTTGTATAAATGAATCTGGAATGGGGTTTTGATATTTCAACAGCTTCGTATGGTGATTTTGGAACTAGGCATGTGTTCGGATTCGGATTTGGAGGTCCGTAGGGTAATTTGAAGCATTTCGACGAAAGTTGAAAAAGTTAAAGTTTGGAAGGGTGAGAGGTTTGACCAAGAGTAGACTTTGGTGATATCAGGGTCAGAATGCGATTCCGATAGTTGGAACAGCTCGGTTATGTCATTTGGGTATTGCTTGAAAATTTTGACGTCATTCCGGGTTGATTTGATAGGTCGGCGCGAGTTTTAGAAGTTGGAAGATTTGAAAGTTCATAAGCTGGATTCATGGTGCGATTCATAGTTCTGACATTGTTTGATGCGATTTGAGACCTCGAGCTAGTCCGTGTTAGGTTATGGAACTTGTTGGTGTGTATAGACGGGATCCCGGGGGCCTTGGGTGGGTTTCGGATGGACTACGGGCCATTTCTACATGGTTTTGGATTGTTGTTCTGCTGGTTCCTGGTTTCCTTAATAGCCTTCGCGTCGATACCTCCGCGTTTGCGATGTGTAATTTTGGAGGAAGGAATATTTTCTCTTTGCATTCGCATGCTTCTTTCCCCAATCACGTAATTATTCACTTCCCTTTCTTTGCGTTCACTGTTGCCTCTCCGCGTTCGCGTAGTAGAACTAGGTGTTGGGCGCTGGCGGCCAATTACTCTTCGTGTTCGCGTGTCTCCTTGTGTGTTCGCGTAGTTTGTTGTCCTTACCCATCGCGTTCATACCTCCTTGCTCGCGTCCGCGTAGGGTCGTGGGCAGTCTTTATTCTTTTTCTTCACGATCGCGAGGAATGTTCCGCAATCGCGATTCATTAAACACCTAGGCAGGATATATAGTTCTCTATTTTGAGGGTTAGCCATTTTTAACATTTTTGGAGTTCTACAACTCGGTTTTGAGACATTTTTTGTGGGGCTTTCAAGCACTTTTCACCTAGAATTTATTATATTTCTTGATTTTATCTTTATTTTTATCATTAAATTAGTGTTTTGAGTTGAGAAAAAATGGGGATTTTGAAGAAAACTTTCCAAATGTAAAATGATGATTTGAGGGACGAATTGGTATCGAAATTTTATATTTCGTTTCTTGAGTTCTGGAATTTCTGATTTGATTTATTTATCGTACTCTTGTATTATTATCATTGTTGTTGTTGTTGTACTTGTTGTTGCGGTGTACGAGGTTTTTGCTGTACGGTTATTGTTGTGTTGCACGAGGTTTCTGCCGTGCGGTTGTTATTGTGTTGCACGAGGTTTCTGCCGTGCGATTGTTATTGTGTTGCACGAGGTTTGTCGTGCTATTGTTACTATTGATAGTTGCACATGCGGTGTGACAAGGCGGGCTATATATGTGGGTTGCGCATGTGGCAAGACAAGGTGGGAACATTATTATGCACGTGTGGCGAGACAAGACAAGACGTGCATTTATTTTATTATTGCGCATGTGGCGAGACAAGGTGGGCTATATCGGGGATTGATTGTGATGACTTGTGATGGCCTGGGGGCATTGTTATTGTTGTTATTTGTGTAGTGGTGTGCCTACCTTGTGTGAGTTATACCGTGTTCATTTCGTGGTGATCATTTCTTATGTATCATTCATTGTTTCTATTCTTATTAGTTGGCCTAAACTGTGATAGAACACTGACACAAGCATACACGTAGTTATTCACCCCTAATGATTCAAGAAAATGGATCATGATGTTATTGAGTATTTCTATACACCCTCGTCTATTTTCCTCTACGTGAGAAGGGTTCTATTGGCACGTGCGTCGTCGGTGCAATTATTAACTGTAATAAGGGCACAAGATGCCAAGTGTTTAAGGTTCATAAATTGGGACCCATGAATTATGAATATTTTGAGGTTTGGTACCTCATGGAGATTATTGGATAAAACCTGGTGTGAAAGTGGTTATTCTCATCTAGTTGCTAACTGTCATTCCTTTAATTGTTTTCACTGGATTTAAATTGTGTTCAGCTTACTCTATTGTGTACTACTTGTTGTGTTCCGCTGCTAATTGTTGTTTCTATTTCTTATTGCAAGTACCATATTATCGT
>MDKJ01013543.1:0-10559 GCA_005239525.1 Nicotiana knightiana | reverse complement strand
ATATATATTTATATATATATAATTTTCTTGATTTTTGAGATGCAAAAGTATGTATAATTATTTTATAATCAATTTTTTTAAATAATTCTTTTTCAATTGATAATATAGCTAAACCATTCAATACGTTAGATTTTATCAATTTTAATTTTAAAATACTTCTTTTAAATATCTAGTATGTAGTCGAGGGCAGTCAGAGGCAACTATTACAGGAACAATTATCATTATTCTACAATCAATATAAGCATTTGAAAAAGAATCAATTATATAATTGAGTATATCGATTGGAGAGCTATCATCTTTACTTTTTGGAATTGTATCAAAGATTCAACCTTTTTTTCTTTTATTTTGAATAACTGGACTCATACTTTCTATTTGACATATTAAATTTCAATTAATACTAAAAGAGTAATATGAGCGTACGTGTTGAAAATATCAAGAAAAACATATGTTAGATGAAAACTAATACTAAAAGGAAATGGATGGACATGATTCATTAATATTATGTGAAAATAAATATTTGCTGCGTTCAATATACTTCCTATAGCTTTAGCTTGATAGACAAATAGGATTTCTTGGAGACACAAAGAAAAAATATAATACTAGTAATGTTAGGTGAGAACCGAAAAAGATTAAAAAAGAAAATTGAATATTGTAGAGACCAAGAAAGAAAGTAAAAAGGTTTATATAATATTTAATTAGAAAAGAGTAAAATAAAAAGAATAATCACTTTATTTCTTTCATTAATTTTGTATTTATATTTTAGGAGCCCATCTTTAAGGAACATACATATCTTTCTTTTTTCAATTTTTACCAAAAAATATAATAGGAATGAAAATACTTTAGTAAAAAAAATTACAGGGTAAAAAGTGGGGCCCCCTGAAGCTTCAGTGGCTTTACCCAAAATTCGCTCCTGGTCTAGACCTAGATTTGTTTGTGCAAAACCCATTAGAGTATGAACTCAAAACTCAAACAAGGTGATGTATTATTCAATGGTTAAAACTTGAATCTTGAACCCGTAAAATTAAAGTTTTAGATCCGCCTCTACTCCGAAGCATCCAAAGGCCTTGAGAAAGCTTGCACAATAATTTTTGGTTGAACTCATAAATACCATTTGTGGAGTAATATTTAGGGTTTGAACTAAAAAAACTTATTTCCTACTATGCTTGTTATTACCAATATTTAAGGTTGAATTAAAAAATCTACTTATATAGTATACCTCATGTGAAACAATATCATTCGATAATCTAGCAATTATAGAGGAGGCAACGAGAAGTGGAGGTTCACTTGCAATCCAATCGTATGCCTCCAGCGTTGCTTCATTTCCCATGCCTAACCAAGAGGTAGTCACAAGATATGGGATAGTGCCAGATCGAATTCCATTCTTCACATACTGTTCCATTGTTGGGACTTTATTCCCATGAGACCATTCGGCCTCTTGTAAATATGCCTTCGCCAACTTTTTCTTCTGAAAGGTACAAGAGTAAAAACTCATGAATTATCCTTAATAAAGTTTAGTTTACTGACTAGCTAAGTAATTGATCCCTGCTTAATTACCGCAGCAATAGAACAGTTGACTCGAAATGACTTGTTATCACTTGCCAATTCTTTCTCCACTTCATTGTAAATATCTAGAAGTGCACGGTAAAATAGCTTCATATATGACGGTAGCTGTTCTGCAGCATCAACGTTCCACCTACGTTTATGTCAGAAGGTGAAGTTATTAGTAAAATACTTATTTACTCTACTAGTTATTACTACATGGCAAAACTAAAGCAGTAATTAAGATATAAATGATGGTACAAAAAAATATTGTACTACCTTTCTATTGCATTTGTGAGAAGAGTAAGTTCATCTAGTGTTCCATAGGTGTCATAGATATCGTCAGCAACAGAAACGAAGCATAACATTTTGGTAAGTATGTTTCTGGCAGCCCTATACTGGCGCTCAAAGCTGTACACAGCCAAACTCCAGAAGTACAACTCGACTATTCTGTCTCTTGCAAAAGGTAATTCGCTTGCCAAGTCCAATTCTTTCCACCACCTAAAGAAATGTAAAGTTGGATCTGAAAATTGATGTGTTCTTTTAAAAATTTATTAATTCAGTGTTGTGATTTTAATTAGTGATTGACTATCTTGCAAATTACCTTGTGATATCACATAGTTCCGTTTTATGCATTTTCTGCAATATGTTGAAGTCCAGTTTTGCGAAATTTAGTAACGTTTCATCACATGATTTATCTTCTTGGTAAAATGATATGTATTTCCTCGTCGCTACCGTCGATATAGTATAGTTGATTGGGTACTTTAGTGCATTCCTGACTTGCATCGCGAGAGAATTGCTCAATGTAGGCAACATTAACTTCAAATGAGTGGTGGTGAAACTATCTGCTTCGTCCAGTATTTCTTCCTCGTGTACTCTGAATTGTGCTGCCTCAAACAAGCTCAACAATCCTTGCATGTCGCTAATCAATGCTTTGTTGTAATTTCCTTGGTCATCAATGAACTTCTTAAAAACATCTGCTTCATCATATTTTATGCGGTCAGTGTTTATAACTTAAAAACTTTTTTCCGCAAAAACTCGAGTAACAATTGCATACCAGAGGAGACGTAATAACCTTGTTGCCTAAGTAATCGAAACAACAGAGCAACAAGATGGAGGTCAGTTTCATCAGCTTCAGCATTCAACTGGTCATAACAGCTGTAGATCTGTGCCAGTGACTCCTCAATCTCATGTTCAAAATGGTACGCTACTCCAAGACATTGGATTGCGTTGATCAGGTCAAGTTTTTGCAAAGATTTTGAAGGACACGTCTCTAGCATTTTTCTAACTTCTTCTTTTAGATCCTCATGTTCCTTCTCTTCCCATTCATTGGCTCCCTATGCAGAGTAATGATAAATAAAATTTTACTCTCTTTCCGCTCTCAATTATTTACAAACACGATGAAGAAGACGCAGAGCAGAAAGGAGATACTCCGTCTGTTTTAATCTATGTGTCTTAGTTAGACAAAGATTTAAAAAAGTACGGAGACTTTTAAATCTCGTAATCTTATATATGGCATGTGGAAAGTGAAGTTAAAGAGTTACTAAATATAAAAATAAGATTTTTTTTTTTGAACTAAAAAGAAATGTAAGACATATAAAAATTAAAGCAGTACAGATGGAATAGTATTTAATCCAAATTTACCGAGAGATGAGCATAGGCAAGAAAATGGTCTCCCCAGACAGTAGGATGATGATTGTCACACCGCCGCTTAACTTCTCCAGCATTCCTATCCATTTTTCGATGTCGTGTTTTAACGGAGTTCTTGGCTCTTAATGAAGTAACGTTTGGAGGAGAGAAATTAAAAGCAAAATGCTTTAGTGTATGCTAACAGTAGTTGAAACTAAGCGAAGTGAATTACTCAAAGAAATATTGTTCAAGTTACTAGTAGTGTAGTACACAGAGAGACATGCATGGGTCTATTTATAAAGCTTTAAAATGGTGGTGGTGACAATTTATCCAGCTGCTTGATACCTATGTTGTAAAAGTATGTATTCCTTTTTCAAAAAGATTGAAATTATTTTTTTATTAATTCGTTTACAAAAGATTGAAACATTCCGATATTTTTTTTACGGGAAATTTTTATAGTCACACAAATATTACGACATATTTAAGGCGTCAGGATGGTTTTTATGATAAATAGAGCAAAGTAAAATAATTTTTGTGTAACAAAAAAAGAAAAATAACTTTTAGGTAATAAATATAAAGCATAATAAAATAAATCACTTTTGCTACTGAATACAATGTTGAATGACTACCAATAATTATTTTTTTTTTTTTTTTTTTTTTTTTTTTTTTTTTTTTTTTTTGCAATTGATACGTGTCCTATCAATATGCCTTTATTTTAGTACTAGGAAAGAAATACCTTATTGCAATTGATACGTGTCCTATCAATATCCCTTTATTTTAGTACTAGGAAAGAAATACCGACAACAGTTCTACCGTCTACAATCATCAAGATATCAATTGTAAAGACTAATTGATCCCTTAGCTTCATTTTCGTTATTGTTAGCTTATTATCTTAGTCTTCTTGTCCCACGATAGGACATATGAGACCTCCTTTATCTTTTTTCCGCCGAAATATATCTAGTACTACAATATTTTTCCTGAAAATATTGGTATCAAAGTATTCATTTTAGTTAAAACATTCTTATATGGGAAGGGTATTTTGCAGTTATTTTTATTATGTAAGATTTAAGCTATATATATCAATATTGCAAGAGCAAAGCTATGTATAGTCAAGGATAATCAACTGAACACCCTTCGTCGGAAAATAAATTATATATAAAGTAATTTATATTTAACGTTGGAATTTTAAGTTTGGTATAGCTTAAAGAGGGTGAATGGGAAATGGAGGGAAAATGAAATACTTGAGTTTTCCTCTCTAGCAAAGGGACATTATCCCATGTTGGAGGAAGAAAAGACTTTTGATAGGTATATATATAATTGCTCTTGATGGGTTTAAAGTATCTTAAATCTATATTTTGATGATCTAACAAACTTATTGTCAAGAACCAGATAAAGCACATGATGTACACTTGGTATATTTATCCATTAATAGACCCAAGCTAATGTGATTTGTATGACTTCAGACAGAAAAGAATCAACTCAGGGACTTGATCCCTTAGAGTTTCCCTGACAGCTGCACGAAGTCAACTCTACAGCTGGAAAGTGACTGCCTGCACTGTACACGCTAAAGTGCAAAAACAGTGCAACAGTCACTTCCCATTGGGAAGGGCTTTTTACCAACCAAGTGTTTCAATGTGATGTCATCCTAAGCATATCAACAAGAAATATTACAACAAAATACAACTTGAACACTTTTGAGATTACTCAAGCATTGAAGATCTGATAGAGCATTGAAGTCACAAGTGTATCAAGAACAAAGTACAACACTACTACGGACCAGTTCCATAACAAGTCTTGTGTATGTCCTTAGTTGAGTTGTATCTTTGTATTTATTATTCATTGTAATTCCTAAGTTGCTTATCTTGAAGCTTTTACTAAGAACCTCCAAAAACCATAAACCCTTAGAGTTTGTGTCGTGACTAGAGTTAGTCATGAATTGAAGTCTTTGTAATAGGTGTATTGCAAAGTGGCTTGTAATCTGTGTATTACAAGTTAGTGAGGGATTAAGAGTTTAACTCCTAAGTTACAATAGGTTGTAATCCAAAGATTTCTCAAGTAGTGAAGTTGAAATCCTACCAGTGTAGGTCGTGATTTTTTATCCCCTTGAGCAGGGATTTTTCCACGTAAAATCTCTTGTGTCATTTACTTACCGTTTCATTATCTATTTATGTGAGAACAGATATAAGGCCAGGTCTCTATACAGTTTGGTGGACTCATACATTCTATCAATTGGTATCAGAGCGGGTTCTTTCTAAAAGGTTAACACCAGAGAGGATCCTCACCATGGTTGCTCCACCAAACTTCGAGAAAGAACAATCAACTAACAAGCCCCCAAGATTCAACGGACAATACTATGGCTGGTGAAAAAATCGAATGCATGACTTCATAATGGCAGAAGACTCCGAGTTATGGGATGTTATTTGTGATGGTCCATACGTCCCATCAAAGAAGGTGGGAGAACCAGCTGTAACAGTTCCAGAAACAAGGAAAGAGTACAGTGACACCGACAGGAAAGCTGTAAAGAAGAACTTTCGCACCAAAAAGATCTTGGTGTGTGGTATAGGACCTGATGAATATAATAGGATCTCAGTCTGTCAATCAGCCAAGGAGATATGGGAAGCTCTACAAACAGCACATGAGGGAACCACTTAAGTAAAGCAGTCCAAGATCGACATGCTCACTACTGAGTATGAGCTCTTTAGAATGAAGGATGATAAATCCATTCAAGACATGCATACTAGACTCACCTCCATCATAAATGAGCTACACTCTCTTGGTGAAATTATTCCTAGGAACAAGCTTGTGAGGAAAGTTTTTAGCATTTTACCCAGCTCTTGGGAGAGTAAGGTGAACACTATTACTGAAGCCAAGGATCTGCAAACACTGCCTATAGACGAGCTGGTTGGGAATCTGAAGACATATGGGATGAAGAGAAGGAAATACAGTGAAAGAAGAGAACCAAAGAAGGAGAAGAACCTGGTACTCAAAGCTGAAAACAATGATTCGAGTGAGGAGGATAGCGATATGGCATACCTTACCAGAAGATTTCAGAAAATGGTTTGAACGAATGGAGGTATACCAAAGATAGGTAGTTCCAGCAATCCAAAGAATTATGACCTCTGTTATAAGTGTGGAAAGCCCGGTCATTTCATCAAGGACTTGTCACGACCCCAAAACCACCCTGGCCGTGATGGCTCCTATCGCGATACTAGGCTGGCCAAATTCACTACTTATAGCATAAAGAAAACTTCCGTTCAAATTATTACTAATCTGATATTTCATAAAAAATTCTGTTTAAGCATTTCAAAACAAGCAAGGATATAGTAAACATTAAATACAGGCCAAAATCCCAGAGTCGCTAGACATGAGCAACTAAAAGAAAATACAATTATGATATTGTCTCCTTAATACAAAATAAGTTTTGGAGCAGGAACACTAAACAAATAGGAAGGAGAAAGTCAAGGCAGCGGATGCCGTGCAGCTACCTCGCGAATCTTCGGAACACTCTGAGACAGGGAAGACCAACACTCACTCTGATGCTCTGGCGCCTGAATCTGCACACAAGGTGCAGGGAGTAATGTGAGTACGCCAACTCAGTAAGTAATAAATGTAAATAAAAACTGAGCAGTAAGAAACACGTAAATACACATCATAAATTTGCAATAAGTACAATCTTTCTTTCCAACAGTACTTATATGTCAAATCATCACACTTAAAAACCGATTTCAGTAAAAGTCAGTTGGGAATATTTTTCCAACAGTTTCAACAGAATTTCGAGAAATTTAGAGTAAAAGTGATGAAAAAAAAATCATAAATAGCCTATCGGGCTCATGTATCAAAAAGCGCCCCTCGGGCGTAACATCACTCAGAATCAGCCTCTTGGGTTACCTCACAATCACTCATAATCAGCCCATCGGGCAACCTCACAACTACTCATGCCTCCCCAACACTGTCACTTGGCACTCGCACTCAGTAGGTACCTGTGCTCACTGGGGGTTTACAGACTCCGGAGGGGCTCCTACAGCCGAAGCGCTATAACAAGCCATCTCGTGGCATAATCAATCAGGCATGTCGCCTCTCATATATCATAAAATAGTACAATATGCTGCTGCGCGCAGCCCGATCCCATGATATCCTCACAACACAGGCCCTCGGCCTCACTCAGTCAGAAACCTCTCAAGCCACTCGAGCTATCAATAAAATAGGGTGCTCAATCCAAAATATCATTTTATGCATCAAGTGGAGTAAATAAGACTGAGTTTCGAAATCAGTAAAACATAGCGTGACTGAGTACAAATCTTAAATCAACACAGTGAGGAAATAGCAGTAAAAAGGCCCCTAAGGGTCCAAATAACTTAGCACAAGGACCAAATATGGCATTCAGCCCAAAACATAGTAATATTTTCTAAAACACAAAACATCATATAGTTTCCAATCAAATACGCAACTTAATAGTTGCTACGGGACGGACTAAGTCACAAATCCCCAACGGTACACATCACACACTCGTCATCTAGCATGTGCGCCACTTCAAAATAGTGAAACGATGTGAAATTCGGGGTTTCATATCCTCTGGAGAAGATTTACAATCATTACTTACCTCGATCCGTACGAGAATCTACTCTGTGATCCCCTTGTCGCTCGACTCGGCTTGAAATCACCCCGAATCTATTCAAAATCAGATTTAACATGAATATATGCTAATGGAAAAAAACCCATGCGAAATAATCAAATAACATCAAAAATCCCGAAATTGGCCAAACCCGACCCTCGAGCCCACATCTCGGAACCCCGATAAAATTAACATCACCAGAATCCGTATCCTCTCACGAGTCCATGCATACCAAATTCGTCAAAAACTAACCTCGTTTGATCCCTCAATTCTTAGTCTCAAGTTTCAAGCCCTAATCCCCCAAATTTTCACCCTTAAAATCCACAAATTTCATGCTTAATCAGTCAAAATCTACCATAGAATCAAGTTTTAGGTTCAAGTAGCTTACCTCCACGAAGAAACCCTTGAATCCCTCTTCAAATTGCTCCCAAAAGATCCAAACCTGTATGAAAAATGATGAAGAATGGTTAAAAATTCGCGAAGGCAAGAATTTATATGTTCTGCCCCAGGGGTTCTGCAGATGCGGTCCAAATATCGTATCTGCGGACTTTACTTTAGCTCCCAAGTTCGCACCTGCCTCCTATTTCTGTGATAGACCCCAGGCCTGCCAAACTCCGCACATGCGATACCAAAACCGCACCTGCGATCACCATTCCGCAGATGTGGAAAACTAGAAGCAGCAACAACATCAGTAGATTTCCAAAGTTCTTACTCCCCGATGGCCATCCGAAATAATCCCGAGCCCCTTGGAGCTTCAACCAAATATATTGACACCTCATATAACATCACCTGAACTTAGTCGAACCCTCGGAACACTCAAAACAACATCAAACCACAAAATCAACTCGAAATTCAAGCCTAAGGAATTCTAAATTTCCGAAATTCGCCAACGATGCCGAACTCAACTAAACCACGTCCGAATGACCTGAAATTTCATACACACATCACGAACGACACTACGAACCTATTTCAACTTCCGGAATTCCATTCCGACCCTGATAGCTAATTTTCCACTGCCGATCGAAACTCGCCAAAAATCCAATTTCGCCAATTCAAGCCTAATTCTACCACGGACCTCCGAATAACATTATGAAAACTCTCCTAAGTCCCAAATCACCTAATGAACTATCTGAATCATAAAAACCAAATTCTGAGATCATTTACCTATAAGTCAACTTTCAGTTGACTTTTCCAACTAAATAACCAACTTAAGAGACTAAGTGTCTCATTTCTCTCCATAATCACTCCGACCTGAGCCAACCAACCTAACACAACATAAAAGAGTTGAACCACACGTAATGAAGTATAAATGGGATAAATGAGGCTAAAACTCTTGGAACGAGCGATCGGGTCGTTATAGGACTGCTCTCTTTTGAAACAAGAACAATTCAAGCACAACTTTGATAAAGCAGCCAAGACTAGCTAGGTGGGAATAGCATGGGCCATAACTGCAGGCCCCCCAATTCTCAAGTTTTTAAGCGTTAAAGGAATGAAATTATATTTTAACATCAAGTAACTCAACTTCTAGAATCGTGATTTATTGTTTCCAATGGCTATTATCTTCTCTTTTTTTTTTTGTGAAATTTTACATTTGTTCTTTTACCTAATATAGGTATTCTTTTTATATTGTATATTACTTAAAATTTTAAACTTGTCAACTAGAAAATATCAATAAAATTGCTTAATCACGCAATTAAAAAAAGGGAAAGAGAAAGAGGGACTGCAATGTTAATACATCCTCCACATGGAGGTCTTTAAAATAATTTTTCAAAAAAAAGATTCAATAAATTGATTATCTTATCAATTGATAAAGAATTATTAAAAGAAATTGATTATAAAAAAAGTAATCACTTTGCCTCTCAAATAAGTTAGGAAAATAAACTTTATATAAAAATATATATGATTCTTAAATATAATAAGAAAAGACGTTAAGCATCTAAATAATGTTTGGCTTTAGGCCCCCAATGTATTAAGTCGTCCTTGCCTAAGTGGTTAGGATATTATAGCAAGTACATTTCACGATCCGAAATTCTCACCGTCGGGATCGTTATAGCGCCTAACAGTTCACTTGCTAGGCAAGCCAACATTAGAATATTTTTACTTTTTTTAGCAGTTTAAACAGTAACATTAATAATGAATTTAAATAACAGATATGTTCTAAGTACAAATGTGGAAGTTTAAAGAGCCAATCGTCTATTACAATTCCCTGAATCTGGTGTCACGAGTTCACAGGGTTCTAAAGTAATACACATAAAGGTCTGAAATATGTATGAAGCAGTCTGAATGAAATTATACAGCTAAAGAAAAGAGGATGTGGACTCCAGGTGATCCGGGCGTTGAATAGTCGTACCTCAAGTTTCCGCAGATATCCGATCCGAGCTCACTAATGTTCGTTGTTGGGACCGTCTCCAATATTTGCACAATGTGCAGAGTGTAGTATCAGTACAACCAACTCCATTAACTGGTAAGTGACGAGCCTAACATCGACGAGGTAGTGATGAGGCTAAGGCGGGGCACCTATACAAACCTGTGCGCAAAATATAAATGACAGAAGAAATACCGAACAGAACCAAACAGCCAACTGGAATCGATAACCACAAACTCTAGAGTGAACCAGTGTCGTCCAGAATTCACCAATCCTTACTATTTCAGATAATGAAAGAAATACCGGAAAGAAATGCAGTTCATGAAA
The DNA here is from genome assembly GCA_005239525.1 of Nicotiana knightiana. Lineage (NCBI taxonomy): Eukaryota > Viridiplantae > Streptophyta > Magnoliopsida > Solanales > Solanaceae > Nicotiana > Nicotiana knightiana. The sequence goes on along the minus strand of MDKJ01013543.1, from coordinate 87 downwards.
TAGAACCATATAGTTTTGTTCTGGCTCGCAACCCGATCACACCAGACATTACATAATTCTCCCTTATTCCTCCATAACAATAACAAT
>ML371319.1:0-12493 GCA_005239525.1 Nicotiana knightiana | reverse complement strand
AATTTTTAAAAAAAAAAAAAAAAAAAAAGCCTAATATTAAAATTTGACTTTAGGCCACATATGTACTTGAGGCGCCTCTAGGTGATAGGAGCAATTTCCAAATTCACAATAATCACCAAAATAAATATGGTTTTCATCTATCTAAACTTTAAGAGGATCTTGCAAGTATCTTCATATATTCATATCTTACAAAATTTTAGACAACAGCAGTTAGAAATATTAAAACTTCTACCCTGAAGACGAACTAACGTGTTACGATATATATTCCTGCAAATTTTTTTAGTTTGAAAAAAATTTCAACCATCATCATTCATCAGTATTCAGTACTGTTCTATTGATAATTAGTTTTGCTTGACATTCTCTCTGTTCTAATTTAATATTCATTTCAATCTTCGTTAAGTAAATATAGATATTCTCTTAGAAATTCTAAAGTTCTATGAGACAATTACTTTCCTCTAAACAATCTTTTTTATCTTTTATGATCGAAATGTCAATGTGTTGCTCCACGTACTCCCTTAGTTAATGTCGTTTCAATTTTTTTTCAATAGCTTGAGATGAACGAGATCACTGATACGTTATAACTCAAATACTAAACTTACAAAATGAAACAATTTCTACCGAAATGCTTGGAAAAGGAACTACTAGTATATAAATCAAATAGATTATTGCTAGACCTAATGTTCCTAATAAAATAATTAAATAGTTAGAGTAAGTATCTAACCGAAAGAATTAACTTTGAGAGCACCTTATTAATAGTACTAGTTAATAGTATTAATACTTAAAAACAATTAATTTAGGATTTAAAGCTGTCACCCTAATTAGTAGTCATAAGAAAGATACTTAATTTGAGAGATTAATCTTGCTTCTCTCTTTTTGTTGGACGTTGGTGAAAATGTTTTGTTTATGTGTATGTTTCAAACGCCTAATTAATGATAGTAATAAATAGAATTAATTTGAGATCTTGAGCTGGCCATGCAATTATTAGTTATAGAGTAGTCCCTCGGGTCACTGATTGTTTGAGAAAATGACACTGTATAGCCGTTGTAAAAATAATAGTCGTATAAAATATTTGAATTTGTATATAAAATACAAAAATTATACACTTTTTCGGCTATTATATGTAAATAGTTTCTGGCGGGCTAAAAGTAATAATACCCCTAATTGTTTGGCATTTTTTTATCGTAAAAAATAAGTGATTTTTCCAGATTTCAAAAATGAATTAACTATTTTTTTTCTTCATTGTCCTTGGAATAAATAGTGTTGGAGTATGTGTTAGGAGTGTTAAGATTGTAAAATTTAATATGATTAATTTTGTTTTTAATTAATATTAAACGGTAGATTTTTTAATCTGCGTGAAAAAAAAAAAAATTAACGGGATGGAGCAGTAATACACGACCAACAATGTGGAAAAGCCAACGATGAACTGTTGATAGCCATTCGATATATTTTTCCCTCTATTACAACTTCAATGACATCATCAAAGTCAATTTATGTTTTAAAAGTCCAATTGGAAGAAAATTTCCCATCGCCAATATTAACTACGTACTGAATACCACATCACAGTATATTTCTATGGATAATACAAATTTTGCCAACTGAAAACCCGGATTTAGATATCTGCATCTTAACGTGCTTTGGGTCAAAGTCAAACTGTTGAATAAATTCAGAAACTAATATGCATTCAAATACATTAAATTTCTTATTTCAGTCATTCAAATACACCAAATTCATCTGTATAAATGTGGATTGTTTGAAAGGCCGTACTCATGAGCAAATTCATCGCCTTTCCCCAGAAAGCATGATATAACTCATTCTTTGTCATTCTTGCATTAGAAAAATCCTCTAATTCTTTTAGATAGCAATCTCTTGCATGAAAACTCTTAAGCTTCTTCCATTATCCCAAAGAAAAGAAATGGGCAGACTTCAATTTCTCTCTCTTTTAATTTTTTCGTTCTTTTTGTTAAAATGTTCCTCCCAACAAGACTTTCTCCACTGTGTTTCCAAATACTCTAAAAACAATATTACCAAAAACATTTACACCCCAAACACTCCAACTTATTCATTTATCCTAGAATACACTCAAAAGAATCCCAGATGGTTGAATTCTTCACACCCCCTCTTCATTGTCTCCCCTAGGAAAGAATCACAAGTCAAGCCTGTTATTGTTTGTGGTAAAAAACTAGGCTTGCAAATCAGAATAAAAAGTGGTGGCCACGACTATGAAGGCATATCTTATCGTTCTGAATCCCCATTTGTTATGCTTGATTTAAGCAATCTTAACAAAATCAAGATTAATCTCAAGGAGGAAACAGTTTGGGTTCAAGCTGGGGCGACCCTTGGCCAGCTTTACTATGCAATTGCCAAGAAAAGTAAAGTGCATGGATTTCCAGGAGGTGTTTGCTTTAGTATTGGCACTGGTGGAATCATCAGTGGTGGTGGCCTCGGCGCTCTGATGAGAAAGTTTGGCCTAGCAGCTGATAATGTTGTAGACGCACGTGTAATAGATGTCCATGGAAAAATCCTTGACAGAGAGAAAATGAAAGAGGATTTGTTTTGGGCAATAAGAGGAGGTGGAGGAGCAAGTTTTGGTGTCATTCTTGCATGGAAACTCAAACTTGTTCGTGTTCCTGAAAAGGTTACTGTCTTCACAATTCGTAGGAAGTTAGAGGGTAACAAAAATCTCCTCCAAAAATGGCAAAACATATCACATCAGCTACCTGAAGATTTGTTCATCAGAGCTATTATTCAAAATGGTAGAGCAGAAAATAATGATGAAAAGTTTTTGGAATTCTATTTTCAAGCACAATACGTTGGACCAGTTGATGAGTTAATTCCATTGCTTAATGAAAAATTCCCTGAATTTGATTTGGAGAAAAAAGATTGCTTCCAAGATCCTGTTGATGAAGAGAAAGAATGCTATGAAGTTCCCTGGATCGGGTCAGTCCTGTATTTCTTTTTCAGGAAACCAAATGAATCACTTGAAGTATTGTTAGATAAGACAATTCCAACACAGAAGAACTATAACAAAGGGACATCTGATTTTGTGAAAAGTCCAATCCCAGAAAATGGTTGGGAAATGGTAGAAAGGCTGTTTTTGGAAGAAGAAAGACCCCAGATAATTTTAGAGCCATTTGGAGGGAAAATGGATGAAATATCAGAATCTGAAATTCCATTTCCTCATAGGATAGGCAATTTGTTTAATATTCAGTACTTGGTTAACTGGGGTGATAATAGTGAGAGTATATCAAGCAAGAAGATAGCATGGATTAGGAAACTTTATAAGGAAATGGAGCCATATGTTGCAAAATCTCCAAGAACTGCTTATCTGAATTACAGGGACCTTGATTTTGGAACAAACCAAGAGGACTACAGCTATTCCAAGGCCAAAATCTGGGGTGAAAAGTATTTCAATGGCAACTTTGAGAGATTGGCCAAAATAAAGAGTAAGGTGGATCCCACCAACTTTTTCAGAAATGAACAAAGTATCCCACCTTATCGGACTTACTATAGCTGAAAAGGACCAGAGACATAGAAGGTTTTATTTTTGTGTTAATCAAATAATAATTCAAGCTGGTTGTTTGAGCTTTGAAGTTTTACAAAAGACTACTATTCTATAATAAGAAAATAATGGAGACAATTTTGGTACATGTTCTATAATGTATCATTTTGTCAACTTTATTACAGCTTTGCAGACCAAATACTGAATGCTCTTTTCTGGATTAGATTGAATCTAGAATTTTTGTTGCTATATTGTTCTTTTAATTTTACTTAGACCTTGTATCTTTATTAAGAAACCCATTATGTTGCTATGTGTTTCATTGTAAATTCAAAATTTATAAATTTCAAACTTTAACTCCGCCTCTAATAAGGGATGCACGTTCGAGATTTTTGGCAGAAGTCTTGAACCAAAGTAACGTGTGAAATTTCGAAAAGCACAAGATTAATCTGACAGAAAAAAAAAATCAGAAGTACATATTGCACATTCTCAGCGTGCGCTATACAAATTTGGGCTAGCGGCCGTTAGCCAAGATTTTTTACACATTAATCCTATTTCCGACTCCGATCTTTGGTAGAAGTCCTTGGTGCATGCACTTAATGACTCGTATTCTTTATAAGGGATGCTCGTTCAAGATATTTAGTGAAACGTAAGTATTATTCAAACTTAGGAGTCCACCAAAAAAGCCAAAAAATGCAGGTTTCAGTGAATTCATCTGTATAATACTGTTTACCCTAAAATTTGGATAACAATTAAACTTATATTGTGGTTTTAAGAATATTTGATTTCACCCAATACCAATTTATAAATAAAAAAGTAAATGACAGAATTGAACTGCAAATAAACCAAGCCAGTGTGCAAACAGAGCTTCCGCTTCGAATTAAGATACCCTCGAGGTGATAACAGTATAAGAACAATTAAGATAGAATAATCTGATGAATAGTAACAAGCAAGAAAAAAAGAGTTGTATAGCTTTTGTCTCAATGTATAATAATCTCTTTACAAAAGATTGGAACTCCTCTTTATATAGTAAATGAATCCTAATTATTGTATATCTCTAATTGCAGAAGGAAATCGTATAAACAACTATTTAACCGCTTCTGATTTGATCCGTTCCGAGATTCACGCCACGATCCTCGACCAATCACGGTCTCTCGATCTTTTCGTTACTAAGCTATCCCCGAAGTTACTCGAAATCTATCTCCCCTGGCTTCAATTGATATCGACCTCGGTCTCAAAAGAGACTCCGATCTCGAACTCGATGCCTCAACTCTTCAATGCAACGTCCTAGTCTCGATCAAATAGTGAAAATAGGTAGCCCCGGTTTCTACCGCATATAGATAGTCCCTTCATTTCTTGGGTTGAAATGAGAAGAAACGAACTGAGCCTTCGATTTTTCTTTGACCTCGATAAATAATGATGTCATCCCCGTGACGTAAGCGATGGAAGTGACCGAAATATCCCATCGGTACAGTTCCCCTAATCATTAATGAGAGTCAGTTGGCTGTCGGCCACTAGTGCCGTTGAACCGTCACCGTAAAACCATAAATAGGCCTTCTTCTTGTTGAATCAAACTTTACTTTTACCTTCGTCTGTTCTTCTAAGTTCTTACCTCTCTCAAGCTTTTCTCTTTCATTGTTCCTTAGGTTTTCACCGCCAGTCTCAAACCACCAAACCTTACTATCTTCCTCTTTCTTCAATCCATACAATGGCGAAAACATCCAAAACAGTTCCATAAAAGGAAAAAACTTCCTCTTCTTCTTCACGGCCGACCGGTGATAAAACGCCGTTGGATCTGCTCCCTGAGAAGTGTGTTCCCGACCCGTGTGTTCTTAAATTCGACTTAAAAACCGAGAATTCTCCATCGGTCCCTGGTCGATGTGAGCACGTATCGAGGTATATGTGCTCGATAACCGTGGGGTATCTCGAGAATATCAAAAGAGGTTGTAACGGGGGGAATAAAGTGATAGAGATCTCATCCCCTGAAGAGAGCATCACTACCCATGTGAAAAGGTATTTAAGTGCTTACACTTATCCTTTCACGTTGGGCCCCCTTGATCCAGTCATCATTGACTTTTGCCATCAATATCAGGTGACTTTGGGCAAAATACACCCCTCCTTTTGGCGCATAGTGATCATGCTCCGGTTCTTTACCAATAAAGTCGAGGGGTTGTCGTTCACCCTTGATCACCTCATCAGGTTATACAGCCCTCACATCTTTCGAGGGTTGATCAAACTGCAACGTCGAGCGACCAAGGCGTTATTCTCGAGCATCGACGAGGACAAAAACCGAGGGTGGATGGGTCGGTTCATTCGGGTAAGGACCTGTGATCTCATCCTGAAAGAGAAAATGCCATTTCCCGATAAATGGAACCCGAAGCGTAAGTAACACTCTACTCGTTAGTTTCCATGCTGTGTTTCATTTTTTGCTTTATTTAATACCTTCTATTGCCATGCAGCGCTTGCTTGGATGCCTCGAGTAGTCCTTGACCTCGAGAACTGGGTCCAAAAACTGGCTTCGAATTCCACCTATGATGAGCGTTGTTGGCGCGACTTGGCAAAAGGCCAATGGGAAGCAAAAAAACATGGTAAGTTTCCCTTTTCTCATTCCTGAGGCATTGGCTATACTTCTTTTCACTTACTTAGTCTTTTCTTGTGTAGCCTGAACAAGGATGTGGTCTTGAGGCCTCCAAATATTGAGGAAGAGGCTATGGCCGCGGCTCCGAAGCCGGGGAAGGACAATAAAAGGAAAGGACCTTGACCTCCGAGGGGGAAAACCCAAAAAAAGAGCAGATCGGAAACCCAAGGGGAACATTATCCCTCTGACTTTGGAGTCAGCCTAAAGGCTAAGGGAAGAAGAATAAGATGATGATGAAAATGAAGGCGGTGACTCGACGCTGGTGACCCGAGTGAGGAAAATCGTCGAGATCGTCAAGGCCGCTAAACCACTGGCAATTGATGAGGCCCTGCCTCGGGATGAAGAAGTTTCGGGCAAAGTCCCCGAATCATCTGAGGTCAAGGCTGTCTCACTTCAAACGACGAATATACTAGAGGGGGATGGTCCCGAGACCCCTAGAGCTGAACAAAGCGCCCCGATTGACTCGCTGGGGCAGTGATAGCAGGTCACTCACCATCTCTACCTGCCTTTTCCGAAGAGGCCATAAGGGATGCACAAGCCATAAGGACTCCCGAAATAGGCGGAGTCCCCGGTGGGGAGGATCCTTTTTGGGATTGCTTTACCAGGGTCGAGGATGCCTCCAACCTCAATGATGAATCCAACCTCTTCGAAGAGCCCAACGTCTTCTGAACCAAGTAACTATGAAATATGTTGATGTAGCTTTCTTTCGTTTTTCCTTTTTTCTGTCTAACTCCTTTATTTTTTCATACAGGCTTTCTTTACCCCCTGGAAGAATTAAGCTAATGCGAGGCCGATCTCCAAAGGATTTCAGAGGACAGGAAAGCTCTCAAACTTCTCTGTGGGAAGAAGGACGAGGAGATCAAGGACCTCCGAGCCGATTTGGCCAGAGCTCGTAAGGAGGAAGCCGAGCTGAATGAGCAGGTAATGATACTCTTGAAAAACCACGGGCTCGATTCAAGGGCGGAAGCTAATGTTTCAATGTCACAATTGCAGCAAAAGATCGAGAAGATCAAGCTATTCCGGGAGGAGGTCGTTCGAGTGAAAGATGACTGCTACAAGTGGAAGGAAGACATGGACCGCCTGTTGATACCTATTTTTTTCCTATATTATTTTTAAAATGCATATATACCTTCAAAACAATGCATGAACATCAATTAATATTTTTCCATAATTTTCTGTATTTTTAAAAGAATTTTTAATTAATTTATTCAATTATTTTATTGTCCAAATAATTAGTAAATGCATTACAAATGATTTTATAATAATTTTATTGCTTAATTTTTATCATCTATATTTCTATTAAGCTTTAATTATTTTATGCATAATTATATTTGTAGGTTATAATTGCAATGACTTTGCAATAATAGCCCATGTGTGCATAATTACTTTATTTTACACAAAAATGACATTTTATATTTTATAATACTAAGTAATTATTTTAAATTATTTTCATGCATAAATAGAATTTTTTCTTCATCTATCAACTATTTTTATAAATTATTTTATTAAATTAAGTGGGTATTTAAAGTATAGCCCCTTTCAACTAAATTTTCGGACCTACCCAATAGCCCAATAGCCTGCCCAGCCCAATTATCCTAACCCAGTTACCCCAATATCCAAACCCAATTACCCTACCCATCCATAACCCGCCCCAACCTATATCTAATCCTGATCGTTGATCTCAAAAGATCAACGACCCAGAACCAACCTTCCATTTTTAATTAGCCAAACGACCCTAAAACCCTACTCATTTTACAAAATCCGTCGTCCTTGAAACCCTTTCCCTCCTCTCTTCTCTCTCTCACCCTTCCTCCTAACCCTAACCCGCCGTCGTGAAAACCCCTTCGCTTCATGGTTTATTTCTTCAATCCTAGGCCCTATCCGGCCTCCTACCTCTACTGGTGTTTCGATTTTCATGCTTCTTGAGGGAATCTCAAAGGGATTCGAACAAACTTGGCTCAAATCCCTCGTTTTCTCGATGAATCTGTCTGTGTTGACTCTTATGTCTGTGAGTACGAATATCTTCGTTTTTATGGCTTCAAATCTCTGGTTCAAACCAGATTTTTCTCACCTCTGCTTAGGTTTTACTATTTCTGGCTAAATCCGTTCAGATCTCTTTAGATCTGCAGCGGTTTGAGTTCGTTTGTTTCTTTTCCTTTAAGATTCTGCTATATTTTCCTATTATTGTCAACCGATTTTTCGTTTTTCCCTAAAAGCTATGGTTTCAATTTTTAAGAAGTTTCTACAAAAAATGTTTGAAAATGTTTAAGTGTTAACTCTGGATTTCTTCCTTTACTTTTTCGACTGAGTTTCATTTCTATGTCTTTACACCTTATGGTTCTTCATTATTTGACTATGAGTTATAATGTTTTGCCCGTTTACTGTGGTTCTGTCAATTAAATTGATTAACTTATTTACTTGCTTAATTAGGGTTCGAAAATTTTGCTTTCCTTTTAAAACTGAAATCTCTCTAAAATGATTTTTACCTATTCTTTCCTTATATGTGATTTGTATCTGGTACTAGTTTCCTTAAGTATATTGCTGGCTTTATTATCTGGGGTTTGATTGTTTTGACCGACCTATAAATGATCTCTGGATTTACTACTTGCCTTAGTTAGCCTTAATCTTGTCTACTGATTTACTCCGTGAAAGACTCTCCTTAATTTGAGTTACACTTACTGTCAATTTATTCCCGTTAGCCCTAATTAATTGGTTGATTGATTTTTGCATACCTTATTTGTGTGTCGATTGATTTGCCTGCCTTATTTGGTTTACTCTACTATGTTCTATATAAACCTTTCATTGTTCTTATTTTAAAACACACGCTGAGACTAAGCTCACTCTTACAAACCTCCACTTACACACACTTGAGTTCTTTCTATCACTCTGATTTGCTGCATTGTCTAGCCGGCTGAAAGCTAAGGCTAGACTCTTGGATTCCAATTGCTTTCATCTTCCTGTTTACTTTCTCCCCTAACTGGTATGCCCTAACCTTTGCAATTTCATTCTTTACACTTTGCTTGACTAGCCTGCATCAATTCTGTCTTTCACATGATTATATGATCTCATTTAGTAACACTGTTAACTTAGGACTAAGTTATTTCGAATAATATGAATCCTCTCATATATTAGTCTAAGGTTCAATTTGTTTCATGCACTGTTTGTTAAATCTATACCTATTCTGAACTTTGCACACTATGAACATGTAATAAGTCAATTTGTTACTTAATTTCCCTGCCATGTCTGTTTATTTCATGTATCTGGCCAACTCAATTGTTTTGCCTAACTGCTTATGTGATAAGTACTAGTCTAAATATTTGACTTCACTAGACTTCAATTTATTTGAGCTATGTGGTTGAGCATGAACTCTGTTTGTCCTCTTGTGCAGTTCTGCCTGCAACTATATGTTCTGAATCCTGTTTTTTCTGAAATCCAACTATTTTAAAACCTCCCCCTTATCCCTTTCATGTACTGATTTTTTAAAAACCATACTCCTAGTCATTTAGGTTCCCAACCACTCCAGTGTGAGCACTGCCGAGGGTCCACTTGAGACTCCTTTGAACTCTAACACACTGGGAACTGGTTTTCCAATCTCTTGAACTATCTTCTGAATGTGGCTCTGGTGTGAGCATTTCCCTGGTTCCCCTAAGGCCCTTGGGAACTTTGACACACTGGAAACCTGGTTCTAATGTGCTATGAATCCCTACGCTGTGATTTAAAGTGGTTATGGTCGGAAGGCTTGGTTCCCAGGTTCATTGGGCCTGCTAAGGCTCCCTATAGTGTATGTAATGAATTCTGTTATGTAATTAATTCATATTGGGACTGTAATAATCTCTGTAATAACAGATCTAGGGTTATTAGTAAAAGCTGGGGCGGGGTTTCTATGTATCTTTGCTCAAGCTTTGGGTAGAAATCCTGCCTATAGGTTTATTATGTTGATTGAATCATGTGAATGCTACTACTTGTCTAGAGATCCTGCCTATAGGATTTTCTAATTGCTTTGTTCTATATTTTACTCACATAACTAAAAGTCCTGTTTATAGACCCCTTGCATTAGAAATCTTGTCTATAGGATCCGTGCATATTTTATAACATACATGCATTAGTGACCATGTCTATAGGATTATATCTCTTTGAATAATAACCTTCCTGGAAAGTTGTTTAAAATTCTGCCTACATACGACTTAGATATCATGCCTATAGGAGATAAAAACCGGTTTCAATTGAGATACCATTCCTATAGGAGATAAAAAATCAATTTCAAAACCTAGAAATCATGTCTATAGGATTTAAACTAATAGATATCATGCCTATAGGGTGAAATCAGTTCTAACATCTAGAAATCATTCCTATAGGAGTTAACTAATTATGCAAATTAGAAAGCATGCCTATAGGGTCTAAAAGATAAAAACCTGTCTGTTAAAATCAGTAACTTGTTGTTATAGGTCTATAATTAACAGTATAGATACCATGCCTATAGGATCCTATTCTGGTTATCACTTAGGCAAGCTTGTATGATTATTGAGAATTCTGGGCTAAAAAAAAAGAACTGAGGTTTAGTACTGCTTGAAGTCTGCCCAGATTCAGAGTTTTAACCAAAATTAGTAGGCAAGCCAATAGGTCCCAATACCCATTTTAATAAACTGCTGTCTTATATTCTGTCTATGCTCATCTAGATATCCTTCAATAGGGTCTTAAACTAATAATCAGATATGCTCATCTATTTTCTGTCTATGCTCATCAGATATCTGGATTGTGTGCATTTGCTGTTTACTTGTGGAGGTTAACATGAGCCCCTATTTTCTCTTATGTGACAGTCATATCTGAATTTTCGTTTGTCGCTTAGCTTTCTCATTTTTAAGCATCATATGTCTTGAACTACCTTAAATAGAGGTCCTAAACACCTCCAGGACCATAGGTAAGGGACGAGTAGTGGACGCTTAAGGCACGAGTTAGAAGCTATTAGAACGCTTAGGTAATAACTGAAAGATAGTTAATTGGGTAGTAAAAGAGATGATGACCTGTGCGTTAATACTATGTGTAGCACCCCAACTTGGGGAAAGTTACCAAGTACTGCATGAAAATGATCTTATAAGCTAAGAAACTTAGGACCACTTTAATTCCTGCTTTAAAATAATAGTTGTCTAAATTGCTCTATTTTCCTTTAATGACTAATTCGCTTAATTAAGTTAGGCCTGGACCCACCGTTTTGGACCTCGAGGGGTGCCTAACACCTTCCCCTCAAGGTAATTTCGAGCCCTTACCCGATCTATGATAATGCAAACTAGTTTTATGAGTTATTTGCTTTAGGTGACCTAACGCATCATAATCCATTAGGTGGCGACTCTTCCAATCTCATATCTCATCCCAAAAAAGGAAGGGAGTTGTCTCATTAAATGTCGAAACCTCGATTTCCGCGAGGGGAAAAAAGGGGGCGAAACAACATGGAGACTCTGGTGGGGATAACCCTTAGGCTCTTACTATAACAAACCTGATTTTTGTAAATTAGTCTTTAAGCATGCTTTATTCTATTAATACTTGCACACCCTTCCCCTTTCCCACTTTATGTGAATTTATTTGCCTATTTTTTTAAGCCTTTGCGATTTTCTCTTTCTTGTTTTATTACTCTTTATTATGGAAACTGACTTGTCTCTTTGTTTTCTTTTTTAAAAATGCCTTTTCAATTATTAAAACCGCATTTATTATTTTTTAACATGCAAATACGTGACAATGTGCTATTTTCTATTGCATAAATCATGCTCAACCTCATATTCCACTCGTGCATAATCAATACCATAACAACGTTTGATGAGTGTTTGCGCTCTTCCTATATATCATCCCTTTGAATTCGAAAAGGCTTATTTGCAGTAAAACTAGTCGATCAACGGTGCAATCGACGGTTCTGTGCTTTTCCCCCTCAAGTTGTCCGCTTGAGGGTACCAGTCTAGACCTCTATAGAAACCTTACTCTGATTAATTGTACATGTATCATGGTCAAACCTAGCCAGGGTTAATATGTTGTCCACATAATAACCCTTTAAGAAAAGCCTTGTCCCAATGTCCACCGGGGTTTCCATAATCCCAATGGACGCAACCACGATCTGTACATTAATTTGGAGAAATAAGTTCCAATATGCTAATCACTGATGTATAAATATTCGAATCTGGAGGGGGAAAGGGTCTAACCTTATTTGTTTTGCAGAAAATGAGGCATGAAGTCCCCAGGTTCGACATGGTCTCTAACATACCACCATCGTTGCTATATTGGTGGGAAGATCTTTCATCAAGTGACAAAATGCATGTGAAAAAGGTCCTGGGAAATTTGCCTTCTTTATTGGACATCCAACCGAATAATGTGTT
>ML371318.1:0-57448 GCA_005239525.1 Nicotiana knightiana | reverse complement strand
TTAAAAGTGAAACTATTTTCTTATAATTTTAGTTTTTGTGATAAAATAAAGTAAAAACTAGTTAAAATAGCGATATTAGACCTAAACTAAATATTTAAATGCTATACTGTGTAAAATCACGGGGAGGGTCAAAAATTACATGTTTACAGACACAGTGAGGAAATAGCAGTAAAAGCCCACAAGGGGTCTAAACAAGTCGGTGCAAGGCCCAAAACATTGTTTACAACCCAAATATAGCAATAGTTTTAGAACACGATTTAACATATGATTTGGAGTAAATACGCAACTCAATAGTTGCCGCGGAAAGGACCAAATCCAAATATAAAAATCAATGCACGCCACACACTCATCCTCCGGCATGTGCACCACTCCAAAAATAGTGAGGAAATACGAAGTCCAGGGTTTCATACCCTCAGGACAAGATTTACAGTCATTACTTACCTCAAATCGGCCCAAATACTAATCCGCGATGCTTTTGCCTCTTGAGTCGGCTTCCGATTGCTCCGAATCTAACCAAAACCTAATTAACATCATCAATATACGCTAAAGGAACAAGGCCCAATAAAAAATTATCAATTTTAACCAAAATTCCTGAAATTGGCCAAACCCGAGCCCCGGGCCCATGTCTCGGAATTTGATAAAAATAACAAAACTAGAATCCTCATTCCCCCATGAGTCTACGCATATCAAATTTACCAAAATCCGACCTCAATTGCCCACTAAAATCATCAAAAGAAATTCCTAAATCTTCCTCCCATTTTCCCCCAATTTCCACTTTAATTCCTCAAATTACATGGTAAAAATCAAGGCTAAATCATGAAATTAACCCAAATGTGATTAAAGAACACTTACCTCAAGAACTCCACTGAAAAACTCCTCCAAATCCTCCTTCTCCCGAGCTCTCTAATGGTCTTTTGAGTTATGGACTAAAACCCCCGTTCTTGAAACTTAAACGTTCTGCCCAGCTATTTCCTTCATCGCGATCGCGGAATTTGTCTCGCGATCGCGAAGAACAAAAATGGACTGGCCCCCAACTTACCTTATGTGATCGCTGGAACACACACACAATCGCGGATAATAAGATCCCAAAGCAACGCGAACACGACCCTTACTACGCGATCGCGTAGAGAAAATCCTTCCTCTCACGACTGCTCCAAATCCTTCTTCGCGAACGTGACCTCAGCCACGCGTTCGCGGTAGCCAACTGGACAGATCCTTGCGATCGCCGGCCCAAACTGGCGATTGCATAGAACAATTTCCCAGTTTCCCTCAATAGAACTACGCGATCGAGGCCCCACTCTTGCGATCGCGTAGAAGGAAACCAACAGCAGAAAAAGGTAGCAGCAACAACAGTCTCTTTAAAGCCAAACACACTCCGATAACCACCTGAAACTCACCCGAGGCCCTCGGGACCTCAACCAAATATGTAAACATATCCCATAACCTCATTCAAACTTAGTCGAGCCTTCAAAATACAAAAAACAATGCAAAAACACCAAAATCACATCAAATTCAAGCCTATGCACTTTGAAACTTCTAAATTTCGCCAAAGATGCCGAAACCATCCAAAACACGCCCGATTGACCTGAAATTTTGCACACACATCCAAAATGACACTACGAACTTGTTCCAACTTCCAGAATTCCATTCAGACCCTGATAGCTATTCATTGCCGACCGAAAATTGCCAAAAACTCAATTTCGCCAATTCAAGCCTAATTCTACACCGGACCTCAAAACCAAATTCCGAACACACTCCCAAATCCCAAATCACCTAAAGAAGCTATCTGAGCCATAAAATCTACATTCTGAGGTCGTTTACCAATAAGTCAACTCCTAGTTGACTTTTCCAACTATTAAGCCAATTTAAGACTAAGTGTCTCAGTTCTCACCCCGACCACTCCGAACCCGAACCAACCAACCCAACGCAACATAGATAGGCTAAGCAACATACGATAAATCATAAATAGGGAAAACTGAGCTAAAATTCTCGGAACGACCGGCCAGGTCGTTACATCCTCTTCCTCTTAAACAAACGTTTGTCCTCGAACGGGTCTAGAAACATACATGGAGTCTCAAATGAGTGAGGATATCTGCTCCACATCTCCCGCTCGATCTCCCAGGTGGCATACTCCACCGGCTGTCCTCTCCACCGAACCTTTACTAAAGCTATATCCTTAGACCTCAGCTTTCTGACCCGACGACCAAAAATAACTACTGGCTCTACCTAATATGACATATCACCCTCGAGCTGAACCATGATGAAGTCCAAAACATGAGACGGGGTCACCAACATACTTCCAGAGCATCGAAACATGGAACACCAGATGTATACTCAATAAGCTGGGTGGTAAAGAAAGTCTGTAAGCCACCTCTCCAATCCTCTGCAGCACCTCAAATGGCCCAATGAACCGGGGACTCAGCTTTCCCTTAATCTCGAACCTCATAACTCCCTTCATGGGCATCACCTTCAGCAACACCTTCTCCCCAACCATGAAATACACATCTTGGACCTTCCGATCCGCATAACTCTTCTGCCTAGACTGCGCAATGCGAAGCCGCTCCTGAATCAACTTCACCTTACCTAACGCATCCTGAACCAAGTCTGTGCCCAATAGCCTAGCCTCGCTCGGCTCAAACCAACCAACCGGAGATCTACACCTCCTACCATATAATGCCTCATATGGATCCATCTGGATACTCGAATGATAACTATTATTATATGCAAACTCCGTGAGTGGCAGAAATTGGTCCCATGAACCCCTAAAATCAATGACACACGCACGCAACATGTCCTCCAGAATCTGAATAGTATGCTCTGACTGCCCGTCGGTCTGAGGATGAAACACTGTGCTCAACTCCATCTGAGTACCTAAATCCCTCTGCACGACCCTCCAAAACTGAGATGTGAACTGAGTGCCTCTGTCGGAAATGATAAAAACTAGAACCCCATGCAGTCGGACAATCTCCCTGATATAAATCTCATCTAACCGCTCTGAAGAATATGTAGAACCAACAGGAATGAAGTGCGCAGACTTGGTCAGCCGATCCACAATAACCCATATAGCATCAAACCTCCTCGAAGTCTATGGGAGTCCAACTACAAAGTCCATGGTAATCCGATCCCACATCCACTCCGGAATATCTAATCTCTGAAGTAATCCACCTGGTCTCTAGTGCTCATACTTGACCTGCTGATAGTTGAGACATCGAGCCACAAACTCAACAATATCCCTCTTCACCCGCCTCCACCAATAATGCTGCCTCAGATCCTGATACATCTCTGCGGCACCCGGATGGATAGAATACCGCGAACTATGGGCCTCGGCTAGAATCAAATCCCGAAGTCCATCAACATTGGGCATGAAAATCTGGCCCTGCATCCTCATGACCCCATCATCACCAATAACCACATCCCTGGCATCACCGCAACGGACCCTGTCCTGAAGAACGAGCAAGTGTGGATCATCATACTGGCGTGCTCTAATATGATCATAAAGAAAAGACCTGGAGGATACACAAGCCAATACCCGTGGGGGCTATGATAGATCCAATCTCACCAACTGACCCGCTAAAGCCTGAACACCAAGCGCTAAAGGTCACTCTTCCGCTGGTAGGTAGGCTAGACTCCCCAAACTCTCTTTTCTGCGACTCAGGGTGTCGGTCACTACATTGGCCTTCCCCGGATGATAAAGAATAGTGAGGTCATAATCCTTGAGGATCTCCAACCATCTCCTCTAACGCAAATTCAGATCCTTCTACTTAAGCAGATACTGCAAACTACGATGATCAATGAAAATCTCACAATGCACTCCATACAAATAATGACGCCAAATCTTCAAGGCGTGGACAATAGCTGCTAGCTCAAGATCGTGCACTGGATAATTCTTCTCGTGCACCTTCAACTGTCTGGACGCGTAGGCAATCACCCTACCGTCCTGCATCAAAACCGTTCCAAGGCCAACTCTCGAGGCATCACAGTAAACTATATAAGAACCTGAACCCGTAGGCAAAACCAACACCAGAGCTGTAGTCAAAGCTGACTTGAGCTTCTGAAAGCTCTCCTCACACTCCTCAGTCCACCTGAACTGAGCAGCCTTATGGGTTAGTCTAGTCATAGGTGCTGCAATCGATGAAAATCCCTCTACAAAACGGCGATAGTACCCTGCCAAACCAAGGAAACCGCGAATCTTGGTACCCGATGACGGTCTAGGCTAGCTCTGCACCGCCTCTATCTTCTTCATATCAACCTGAATACCCTCACTAGACACCACGTGCCCCAAGAGTGCTACTGAACCAAGCCAGAACTCACACATCGAAAATTTTGCATACAACTTTTTCTCCCTCAAGGTCTGAAGCACAACTCTCAAATGCTGCTCATGATCCTCCTGAGATCGAGAATACACCAAGATGTCATTGATAAACACAATGACGAAAGAATCCAGATAAAGCCGGAATATACTGTGCATGAAATGCATAAAGGCTGTTGGGGCATTGGTCAGCCTGAATGACATAACCAGAAACTCATAATGACCATATCTAGTCCTGAAGGCAGTCTTCGGGATGTCGGGGCCCCGAAGCTTCAACTGATGATAGCCAGAACGCAAGTCAATCTTGGAAAATACCCTGGGAGCCAACAACTGATCAAACAAGTCATCTATACGAGGCAAGGGATACCGGTTCTTCACTGTAACCCTGTTCAGCTGCCGATAATCAATACACATGCGCATAGAACCATCCTTCTTCATCACAAACAACACCGGTGCACCCCAAGATGACACACTAGGCCGAATGAACCCCTTATCTAGGTGTTCCTGAAGATTCTCCTTTAATTCCTTCAGCTCCGCTGGTGCCATACGATAAGGTGGAATAGAAATAGTCTGAGTGCCTGGCACCAGGCCAATACCAAAATTAATGTCCCTGTCAGGTGGCATGCCTGGCAGGTTTGCAGGAAACACGTTCAAAAATCATGGACCATAGGAACCGAATCAATAGCGGGAGTCTCACCACTGACATCCCTCGCAAAAGCCAAATACGATAAACACCCCTTATTAACCATACACTGAGCCTTCAGGTAAGAAATCACCATGCTAGGCACATACTCAGAAAAACCTCTCCACTCAACCCTCGAAAATCCTGGCATAGCTAAGGTCACGGTCTTAGCGTCACAATCAAGAACAACATGGCACGGAGATAGCCAATCCATGCCCAATATCACATCAAAATCAACCATGCTAAGTAACAATAGGTCCACTCGGGTCTACAGACCCCCAATAGATATCACACACGACCGATGCACACGGTCCACAATAATAGTATCGCCCACCGGAGTCGACACATGAACCGATGCAACTAGAGACTCACGGGGCATATCCAGATAATGGGAAAAATATGAAGAAACATAGGAATACATAGAACCAGGGTGAAATAAAGCCAAAGCATCTTGGTGACAGACTGAGACAATACCTGTGATCACTGCATCGGAGGCCATAGCATCTGGCCTGGCTGGAAGTGCATAGATACGAGTCTGGCCTCCACCTGCACGACCTCCCACTTTGGGGCGGCCCCTGGCGGTCTGGCCCCCACCCCTAGCTGGGTGGGTGGGTGGTGAAGGAACTGGAGCTAAAGTCGAGGGCTGGCCCCTCTACTGAGAAGAACCACCAAAACAACGGCGATACTCTCTCCACATGTTCCCAAACTCTTCGCACTCAAAATAAATCCTTGGAGCTGGAGACGGGGACTGAAAGAAACCCCTGGTACCAGAATGGCGACTAGAAGAATCATGCATAGAGGAACTCTGAACTGGTGGTGCTCGAGCTGCACTATGAACTAGAAGGGCACCAAATGAAGAACGGCTCGACTGAGAACTGCAGGGACCATGCCCCCAAGATGCACCACTATAGGCTGGGTGGACTAGTTGAGGAGGCCTGAATGAAAGACCTCTACCATGATGAAACTGCTCTCTAGGAGGAGCACCGCCAGAGCTACCTGATCCACGAGGCCTCTTGGCCTCCCTCTCCTCCCGCTCCTGGCGGCGAACCGACTCAATATCTCGATCAATATCAATAACCTGCTCGAAGGTAGCACCTGATACCCTCTCCCTAGTCATCAAAAGGTGGAGCTGATAAGTGAGGCCATCCACAAACCTCCTAATCCTCTCCCTATCAGTAGGGACAAACTTGGTGGCATGAGGAGCCAAATCTGAAAACCGCATCTCATACTGCATCACTGATAGCTCCCCCTGACGCAGCTGCTCAAACTGCCTGCGCTGCTCCTCCCTGAGAGACTGGGGTACATACTTCTCCAAGAAGATAGTGGAGAACTACTTCCAGGTGAGGGGTGCTGCACCAACAGGCCTACGCCTCTCGAAGGACTCCCACCAAGTAAAAGCAGCCCCAGAAAACTGAAAAGTAGCAAACGAGACCCCACTGATCTCTAGAATCCCAGTAGTACGAAGCATCCTCTGACACTTATCCAAAAAACCCTGGGTATCCTCGCCCTTAGCGCCACTGAATGTCGGAGGCTGAAGCCTACTAAATCTCTCCAGCCTATGCTGCTCATCATCTTGCATAGCTGGAATCACGAAGTTCTGAACTGGAGCAACCGACTGGGCTGGAACTGCCCCCGGTGTCTGAGGGCCTGAGTGACCTTCTCAGGTGTTCGGGCAGCTGGAGTTTGAGTGCCTCCCCCGGCCTAAGAAGTAGCAGCAGTAGAGGATGCAACAACTGCCTAAGCAAGGCTGGTACATACAGTCAAGGTCTGAGCCAGAGTCTCCTGAAGACCCGAAATAACAATGGGCACTGCCGGTGCCTGAGCCTGCTCCGCTGGAATATCTGCGGCGGGAACCTGATCCTGAATGGTAGGTGGACCCTATGGTACTACCCCGACTGCTGCACAGGCTGGTCCACTACCTCTACCACGTCCTCGACCTCTCGCTAGTCTAGTTGGTGTCTGGTCACCCTGATCGGTAGCGCGTGTCCTCACCATCTGTGAGAGAATGAAACAACAGAAGTTTAGATTTCCAGAATCAACCAAATGGCACGACATAATTCAAGAAAAATGAGATTTTCCTAAGGGTTCTGCAACCTCTCGAAGATAAGTACAAACATCTCCGTGCCGATCCGCAAGACTCTACTAAACCTGCTCATGACCGTTGAGTCCTATGTAACCTAGGCTCTGATACCAACTTGTCACGATCCCAAATCCTAAGCCGGCCCTGATGGCGCCTATCATGGAACAAGGCTAGCCAACAATTACATACTGACATAATATTTCATAATTTCCAAAACTATTTCGATCTTTCACAAAACTTCTTTCGCTTAAGCAGTTTTAAAGCAACAAAATGAATGAAACAATTTATACACTACCCCAAAACCCGGAGTCGACCGTCATGAGCATCTACGAGTAGCACAAAATAACCCTACTGTCAAAATACATCAAGACTCAGAACGAGGAACTAAATACAAAATAAGAAATGGGAAAAGAGATGCTGTGGACGCTGAACAGCTACCTCGAAGTCCCAACTCCGGCTCCACACGAAGGAAGGAACTAGCGTTCGGTACCAGCACCTGTATCTACACACAGGGGTGCAGGGAGTAATGTGAGTACATCAACTCAGTAGTAATGAAAATAAATCAAGTCTAAGCAGTAAGAAATACAAGAGATCAAATCATCAATCCACATAAGCACAACCTTTCTTTCCAACAGTGTATACATTAAATCAACATGCTTTAAAAGCCAACTTCAATAAAATCCTTTGAAAAATGTGTTTTCCAACAACTTCAGAAAAATACCCAAAGAGTTTAATGTAAAATAAAATAAATCATAAATAGCCCCTCGGACCTAAACATGTACCAAAAATCTCCCCTCGGGCAAATCATCACTTAGAATCAGTCGCTCAGCATACCTCACAATCACTCAATATCATCCCCTCGGGAAACCTCACTGTCACTCATGCCTCCTAATCACTCGTCACTTGGCACTCGACACTCGCACTCAGTAGGTACCTGCGCTCACTAGGGGTGTGTACAGACTCCGGAGGGGCCCCTTTATCCCAAGCGCCAATATCAAGCCACCCCGTGGCATCTCATATCCTCACAATCAGGCCCTCGGCCTCACCCAGTCAGAAACTCTCAGTAAGCCGCACGCTATCAGTAAAATGGGGTACTAGACCCAAAACATCATTTTATATCTCAAATAGTGTAAATAAGGCTGAGTTTCAAAAATAGTTAAACATAATATGACTGAGTGTAAATCATAAGTCGACACAGTGAGGAAATAGCAGTAAAATCCCCCAAGGGGTCTAAAAAAGTCGGCGCAAGGCCCCAAACATGGCTTATAGCCCAAATATAGCAATAGTTTTAGAACACGATTTAACATATGATTTAGAGTAAATACGCAACTCAATAGTTGCCACGGAAAAGACCGAGTCCAAATCCAAATATCAGTGCATGCCACACACTCGTCCTCCGGCATGTGCGCCACTCCAAAAATAGTGAGAAAATACGAAGTCCGGGGTTTCATACCCTCAGGACAAGATTTACAGTCATTACTTACCTCAAACCGGCCCAAATATTAATCTGCGATGCTCTTGCCCCTCGAATCAGCTACCGATTGCTCCGAATCTAACCAAAACTAGATTAACATCATCAATATACGCTAAAGGAACAAGGCTCAATTAAAAACTATCAATTTTAACCAAAATTCCCGAAATTGGCCAAACCCGAGCCCCAGACCCACGTCTCAGAATTCAATAAAAATCACAAAACTAGAATCCTCATTCCCCCATGAGTCTACCCATACCAAATTTACCAAAATCCGACCTCAATTGCCCACTCAAATCATCAAAAGAAATTCTCAAATCTTCCTCCCATTTTCCACTTTAATTCCTCAAATTACATGGTAAAAATCAAGGCTAAATCATGAAATTAACCCAAATGTGATTGAAGAACACTTACCTCAAGAACTCCACTGAAAATCTCCTCCAAATCCTCCTTCTCCCGAGCTCTCTAATGGTCTTTTGAGTTATGGCCTAAAACCTCCGTTCTTGAAACTTAAACTTTCTGCCTAGCTATTTCCTTTATCGTGATCGCGAAATTTGCCTCGTGATCGCGAAGCACAAAAATGGACTGGCCCCCAACTTACCTTATGTGATCGCAGAAACACACACGCGATCGCGGATAACAAGCTCCCAAAGCAACGCAAATGCGACCCTTACTACGCGATCGCGTAGAGAAAATCCTTCCTCTCACGACTGCTCCAAATCCTTCTTCGTGAACGTGACCTCAGCCACGCGTTCGCGGTAGCCAACTGGACAGATCCTCGCGATCACCGGCCCAAACTGGCGATTGCATAGAACAATTTCTCAGTTGCCCTCAACAGAACTACGCGATCGCGGCCCCACTCTTGCGATCGTGTAGAAGGAAACCAACAGCAGAAAAATGCAGCAGCAACAACCTCTTTAAAGCCAAACACACTCTGATAACCACCCGAAACTCACCCGAGGCCCTCGAGACCTCAACCAAATATGTCAACATATCCCATAACCTCATTCAAACTTAGTTGAGCCTTCAAAATACCAAAAATAATGCAAGAACACCAAAATCACATCAAATTCAAATCTATGAACTTTGAAACTTCTAAATTTCGCCAAAGATGCCGAAACCATCCAAAACACGTTCGATAGACCTGAAATTTTGCACACACATCCAAAATGACACTACAAATCTGTTCCAACTTTCGAAATTACATTCTGAACACACTTTCAAGTCCCAAATCACCTAACGAAGCTACCCGAGCCATAAAATCTACATTCCGAGGTTGTTTATCAATAAGTCAACTACCAGTTGACTTTTCCAACTATTAAGCCAATTTAAGAGACTAAGTGTCTCAGTTCTCACCACGACCACTCCGAACATGAACCAACCGACCCAACACAACATAGATAGGATAAGCAACATATGATGAAGCATAAATAGGGAAAACGGGGCTAAAATTCTCGGAACGACCGGCCGGGTCGTTACAGAAAGTTAAAAGGAGCATTTGATCGTTGATTCATGGTTTTGATGTTGTTTGGTGTGATTTGAGGCCTCGAGTAGGTTCGTATTATGTTTTGGGATTGATTTGTGTAATTGGAGGGGTCCCGGGGGCCACGGGTGTGTTTCAGATCTTATGTTTAAGAAAATGACCTTTGATTTGTGATTGGATTGAACCATTTGATCCGTATCGTAATTACGAAACCATAGACACAAGAATCGTTGAATTTTCGAGGTTATATGACAGAGTTATGCCCATTTTCTTGTCGGAAAAGATTGGTGGTTTCTGGTGCAGACTTTGTTCTTCGCGAATGCGATGGAGGTCCCGCGAATGCGAAGAAGCAAATTTGGGTTGACCAGTAAACGCAAAAAATTGCTCTTCGCGAATGCGAAAGTGTCATGTGAAGGCGAAGAACAAAAATCATTTGGACAGTGTTTTAGCAATTTAGTATTTTGAGCATATCTTGAGCTAGAGCTCCGTTTGAGGTGATTTTCGCGGTATTGTTCTCGTCTCAACAAGGGGGTAAATATCTGACCTTTATTTTGATGTTTTTCCATGATTAGTTTTGTTGGTTATCATTTTTATTTGTGTTTCGATTGTAGAAATTGGGGTTTTGATCCCCAAAGTTATGAGATAGTAAATCCTTGATTTGAGGGTCAATTCATTGGTGAAATTTGATGATTTTCGAAATATAAACTATATAAGTTATTGATAATAGTTATTTTTGATAAATTTCAAAATCCGGGCACGTGAGCCCGAGGGTTGACTTTATTAACTTTTCAAGAGAAGTTGGAAATCATTATAAATAATTAAATTGTAAGCATTGCAGTATATTTTGATTTATTTGTACGTTGTTTGATTTGTTTTGGAACGTTTGTCTTAGAGTTGAGGCATTAGAGCCGGTTATGGAACTTCGAAGCGAGGTAAGTCTCCTGTTGTCACGACCCAAAATCTAACCATGGTCGTGATACAAGGCAAGCCTATTTCCTAAAATATTTCTACTGATTTGATTATAAGAATTTAATAAAGCATATCCAATATTTGAATTTCTCATAAAACTAGCCAACTCTAAATATAAATATAGAAAATACGAAAGCGAGTCCCAAACATCAGGGTGTCACTAAGTCATGAGTGTCTAAATCTATGAACTAAGATATATAACTGTATAACTGTCAGTATAGTCCAAAAAAGAAGAATGATAAAGGAGTAACAAGGTCCGACGGACGCTAGCAGCTACCTTGTAGTCTCCAAATGCAGGGTGTAGTATGAGTACAACCGACTCAGTAGTAACAGAAATAACTAAAGACTTGAGTTGTAGTGACGAGCTAAGCAAAACAGTCCAATTATTTATTTTCACAATTTACAATAAACATGAATAAACAGGTAAATTCCATAAAACCAACAAATGCCACAAAGAAATTAACAGGTAAATGCAGCAACATCAAAATTAAATGCAACCTCACAACAATGTCACTCCATCACTCAGCACTCAACACTCAGCACTCAATACACTCAACACTCAATAGGTACTTGCGCTCACTGGGGGTGTGTACAGACTCCGGAAGGGCTCCCAAAGACCAAGTGCTATGCACGGACAACTCACGTGCTGCACGGACAACTCACGTTCCATAATATCAATCTCTGGATCCGCACAGTCAACTCACGTGCTACGCGGACAACTCAAGCGCTATGATATCAATACTTGGATCTACACGGATAACTCACGAGCTATCATATAATATCAAATATCTCACAACAGGCCCTCGACCTCACTCAATCATGTACCTCTCTAGCATCACCATCATCAACAAATAAGGGGACACAACCCACATCAAGTATCACATCATATCATCAAAATAATAAAGACTGAGGTAAGATGTACAATAATTTCTATGACTGAGTGCAAATAATGTGAGCATGAATAAATCCTAAGCATGATCTCTGACATGAAGGCAAACAAGTTCAACAACAAGTAAACACATAACCACAGATAATAGCCATTAGGCCTCACCACCTCATGGGACAGACCAAGTCTCAATCCCTCGTGGTGCACACCCACACGCCCGTCACATAGCGTGGGTATCACCTCCACAAAATCACATGATATCAAATCTCCGAGTTTATACCCTAAAGCAAGAGTTACAACTGTTACTTACCTTAACCACATACAATCCTATTCCGGGATGCCCTCGTCTCTGGACTCGGTCTCCAAAAGCTCCGAATCTAACCAAAATCAGAATACTACGATCAACATAGTTTAAAGAATCAAATTACACAATAAAAACAACACAAATATGCCAAAAATCCGAAATCGGTCAAAACTCGACCCCCGAGCCCACATCTCGAAACTAGTAAAAAATGACAGAATAATAAACCTTGTCCTCTCCCGAATCTAATCATATAAAATTCGTTGAAGTCCGACTCCGTTTGGTTCCTCGAATCCTCACTTAAAACTCTCCAAAACTCAAGCCCTAACTCCCTCAATTTCACTTTGAAATCATCAATCAAATCCCAAAATCGAACATGGATTCATGAAATATAACCAAAACCGAGTAGAGAATACTTACCCCAATCCATATGGTAAAAATCACCTCCAAAATCGCGCAAATCCGAGCTCCCCAACTCAAAATATGACCGAAAGAACAAACTCTTGTTTTATATATTTTTCTACCATTTATTCTGCCTCATTTTTCATGCCAAATTATCCCAAAACTCAATTTTTATGCCTTCAATGGATTTCTTGTGAAATTTTAGTTAAGTTAGGCTTTTGAATCATTCAATTTGACTTTATAATGAAGGAGATATGTAGGTTTTAATATTTGCAAATAATGCAGATTTTTAAATACGAATTCAGTGGCAATTTCGTAATCAATCTGAAAAATCTGGCAACCCAATGTTTAGTAAAATAACCATAAATTCTTCATACGATGCCTAAATTTGATGATGCATTTTGCTATGAATCCGTAATTACGATACGAATCTAATTCTTCAATTGAAACAGAAATCGAAGCTCATTTTCTTAATGTGGTACCATTTATGCTTGAAGAAACGACGTCGAAACATAAGAAAAACGAGCACAACGCAGCCCAAACTTATCCGAAATTCGCCCAAGCCCCTGGGGACCTCAACCAATAATTCTCACAAGTCATATATCACTAACCTAACTTAGTCTAACATTCGGAACACCCAAAACAACACCAAAACACCGAATCAACCTCAGATGCAAGCCTAAGAACTTCGAAACTTTCAAAATTCGTCAACGACGCCGAAACCTATCAAACCACGTCTGAATGACCTCAAATTTTTCACACAGGCTACAAATGAATCTACGAACCTATTCAAACTTTCGGAATTCCATTCCGACCACGATAACTAATTTTACACTGCCGATCAAAATCGCCAAATTTCTAACTTTCGCCAATTCAAGCCTAATTCTATCACGGACCTCCAAATTACATTCCGCACACACTCCTAAGTCTAAAATCACCCAACGAAGCTAACCGAATCATGAAAATCCAAATCTGAGTTTGTTTACTCATAAGTCAACTTTCGGTTGACTTTTCTAACTTTGCTTTCTAACTAAGGGACTAAGTGTCTCATTGCACTCTAAGACTACTCCGGACCCAAGCCTACCAACTTGATACAACTCAACACAGCTGACAAATACATAAAGAAGCATAAATAGGGGAAACATGGATATAACTCTCAGAATAACAGGCCGAGTCATTACACCTGTCTAACCCTGTGAGGGGAAAACTACCCCTAGTCGATGTAATTGTTCTGTGCTACTAGTTGTTGGATTTACGTACGCACGAGGTGATGAGAGCCCGTACGTAGCTAAAGTATGTTTATGTCCGGTAGACTTAGAACTTTATCATGTAGTATTTGAATCATTTGAACTCACTCTGCTGGCTTAATTAATTAAATTTATAATTAAAATTGATTTTGAAATATATACACTTTGTACTGTATTGTAAGCACATGTCTCGTAATTCGATAATTTCCTTCCTTTCTTGTGGAGCGGGCCGAATGCCTCGATCGTGTAATTAATGTACCTATGGTATGTTTCGCTTGACCCATGGTAGTGTACACATTATTCTAGATCGGGCCATACAACCTCGACATAATCATGCATTATATTGCCAGTAGTCTGAATATTCACAAGATTTTCCTCCCATTAATGCCCATCATTTATTATGGTGATCCTTATCCGTTGGTTTCTGGCACTTAATACATCTAAACTATTTAGATAGAACACGAGACTGAGAAATTTATATCTTTAAAAGAAATTTTTGAAGATTATGTACTTTACAGTTTTACCCCATTATTGCTCTTGTGCTTCATATCTGCTTATGATTTATCATATTTATTTATTAGACCTCTAATAAGTGTCGATGTCGACCCCTCCTCACTACTTCTCCAGGGTTAGGCTAGATATTTATTGGGTACCCGTTGATTTACGTACTCATGCTACACTTCTGCACTAAATGTGCATGATCTGACATGTTCAATTGGTGGTCAGCTTGGCAAGTAGGTGCAGCTGCTCAGGAGACTTTATGGCAAGCTGCATTCTAGGCTACGTATCGCAGCCCACAGAGTCTCCATCGTACTATTTACTTTATCGTGTCTTATTTACATTTCGGACAGATGTTGTATTATTATTGTACTCCGTAATAAATGCTCATGCACTTGTGACACCGGGTTTTGGAGCGTTCTAGAATTTGTTTATGATTTTGCTTACCATTGAGACACTTCTACTTTATGTTTTACTTAAATCATACGTACGTACGATTTTTGATGCATCAATCTCTCTTTTAATAAGATTCATGATTTCAAAAATAATAAAATGAACAAAAGTTGGTAGTTCACCGTTGGCTTGATGTTGGGCGCCACCACGACCTATAGTGGGTTTTGGGTCATGACAATAATTTTCTAATGAAATTTTGCTAATTCATGCTGAAGTTATTTAGTTCATTTCCTAAAAGTTCATACCAAAACATGCTGAAGGAAAATTTATAGTTTTCCTTCTGTTATTTTCTGAATTTAAAGAGAATTAATATAAAAAAATAATACACAAAAAGATTAAAATAAAAACATATAATATTTCAGTAAGCTAATATTACATAAAAAATTACTTAAAACTAAAAATAATATAATAACTCTTTAAATAAAAGGATTTATACCAAAAAAAATAAAAAATAAAAAATAAAACTAAACATCCAGTCCAACGTCATCGTCATCATCATCGCCATTAGTATTAGACCCATGAGCGGCTCCAAGACTATCATAGGACCCACATCTGGCCAGCATCTCGAGCCTATCGAGCTTGGTCTTGATTTCTTCCAAATATCCTTCGTATTTGTCTATGAACTCATTGAGTTTCAACTCGAACGCCTCTATGATATCTTGTTTTATTTCGTCAATGATTTGCCTGATGACAACATTCATTTTTCTCCATTTTATTTTTTATCTACTGAAAATATATGTGTTTGAGTGAATAAACTCACAAGGCATAACGTACTTATATAGGCGAAAAAAACTTCTACATTGTATATGAAAAGGCATAAAGGAATTTTAAACGTCCAGTGTAAAGGGTGCATGAATGTGACAAAAGTGCAATTATTACACTAACACATACCTCAATGCAAAATAATTACTATATTAAATGTGTTTGTTACGCTTTACGGTTAAAAATGCACATAAATTACTCATGTATAGTATACGATTATTGCATGCTAAAAAATTTCATGATAAAGCATACTGATGTTGTTTAGTTCATTTGCTAAAACAAGATGAAGTTTTTTAGTTCATTTGCTAAAACAAGCTGAAGTTTTTTAGTTCATTTGCTAAAACTTCAGACTAAACAACTGAAGTTATTTAGTTCATTAGCTAAAACTTCATACCAAAATATGCTGAAGTTTTATAGCGCAGTCTACAGTTTTGTCATGAGTTTTATCTGAAACTTCAGTCTAAACAAGGTGAATTTTTTTAGTTCATTTGCTAAAATATCAGCCTAAACATGCTTAAGTTTTTGTCCCGCAGTATGTAATCTTCTAATGAATTTTTTCTAAACTTCATACTTAAATTTTTTTGTTTATTTTCCTAACACTTCATACTAAACATGCTGAAGTTTTCATTCCGCAAGACGAATTTGATTTGCCTTGTTATTAATTTCAATGGAGGGGGGGGGGTAGACTTTTGATTACAACTACTTGGATCATGATACAAAACTTGTTGTGCTTAATAAACAAGTATCATTCAATATTTTCATGAAGAAAATTAGTGAATTTACCAATTTTGGTTCAACCAAATATTCACTAAAAATATGGTTTGATATCAAACTAAATACAAGCAAAGGGATGCTTATAACTTCAGACGAAGAACTCAGAACCTATATATACTTGCTAACAACTGATTCAACATTCAAGGATTTCCATTTTATTGTCGAAAAAATACAACTACTTTCTGACAGTATAGTTGCTTCAGAATCTTCAACATTCAAACCATCTATTGCACATACAATAGATTCTGAACAACTTGCTGATTATCAACATGAAGTAGAATAACCAATAATGAAAGTAGACAACGAGCGACAACCTTCTAACATTACAGCTGATTCAGAATATGAAACGCTGCAAGAATTACCTACCCCTACAATAAATTTATACTAGTTTGGTGAGGCCCAACAAGAAGAAGAACAATTAATAATGCAAATAGACAACCAACACACAATCCAACAAAGTTTTTTATTATCTCCTACAATGATAAGCAATAACCAAGATGAAGAAAATTTAGAAATTATACCAATAACATCAGATACAATTAAAGAAATTGCTGAAACTTCTACTGCTTCTAGGAAATCAAGAAAAAGAGTGAGGAGAAAGCTGAAAGAATCTCTGCCATGTAAAATACTTAGGCACGATGAATTGCCTGAGGAAATAAAAGTAGAATCAATTTTTGAGAACAAGAAGAGCATGACTAAATTTTTCTACAGCTTGGAGATAAACCAAAAAGTTGATTTCACTGCTGTTAGATCATGTTCAAAGAGATACGAGCTGAAATGCATCATGGAGAAATATGGTTTGAATGTACGTGCTACCGGAATAAAAAATTTCACACTTTTCAGGGTGATAAAATTTTATAACAACCATGAATACTCCGTTAATGCAAGAAAATCAGATTAGAAGTATGCTACGTCAAATTTTATATGTGAGCAAGTTTTTTAACATGTTCTTGATAAAAATATTGAGGTTACACCAACCTTTATGGAAAGTGAAATAAAAAAAATTGGAATTGACATTGGATATCACAAGGCATAGCGTACTATTCAAAAAGCTATTGCTTGTATAAGATAAACACTGGAAGAGAACTACCAGATTTTTCCTTCATACCTACACATGATGGTGCCTAGAAATCAAGGGACGTACACTAGCATAAAAAGAGATGAGCAGAAACGGTAAGCAAAAAAATAGTAACCATTAGTATGAAGTTTCAAATGTTCCTTTTTGAAAACTTCACACCTTATGATCTGTTTTTTGTGTGTTTCACCTGTACAGGTTTGCTTACATGTTCTTTGATCCTACGACATCAATATCTTGTCACGACCCAAATTTCCCTCGGTAAGACCTCGACGAACCCTAGTCTTTACGACTAGGTAAGCCTAACATTTGCGGAAAATGATGAAAATGAAAGCATAAATCTTAACTACTAACAACAACAGGTAATTAAGTAACTAACAAAAATGCCGCCCGGCATATAGAAAAACCAACTCTCGAATATACACAGAATTTCTCCAAGACCCGGAACATCAAGTCACAAGCTTCTAAGAATTTGTCTAACTGTTCTATACATCAGTGTCTAGAAGAAGTAAAGGATGAACAACACAATACAGATAGAGGGGGACTCCGAGGTCTGCGGACGTGGGGAGATGTATCTTGAAGTCTCCGGAGCAGCAACGAGTATGCAACTAAAAGCGAGGCTGGTAGGAGGTGCCTATATCTGCACACGAAAACATTTGCAGAAGAGTAGCATGAGTACACCACAATGGTACCTAGTAAGTGCCAAGACTAACCTCGGTCGAGTAGTGATGAGGTAAGGTCAGGCCTACTTGTAACTAATAAATAAGGTAGAAAACATACAGTATAATAAGAGACTGGAATTTAACAAAAGGAAACACAACAAAATAACAGTACAACACACAAGGGTAAACAACAGGGGATGTCCCAACATACCGTCTCGTAGTCCCAAAATAAATATGTAGGGAGAACTCCCGAGGTACCGCCTCGTAGTCTCAAAAGTAAATATATAGGGAGAACTCCCGAGGTACTACCTCGTAGTCTCAAAACGAAATGTGCAGAGGGTTCTCCCGAGATACCGTCCCGTAGTCCCAAACTAAACATGCAGGGGGATCTCCCGGGATACCGTCCCGTAGTCCCAAGTAAATACACAACTCAAACAATGGAGATAACAGTTAAAATAAGAAAACCTAAAGTTTAGACTAAGTACAAGTCGAGCAGGAATCCACTAAGCATGCTGCACAGAGTTCAGATAATATTTAAGACACGTAGACATGCTATTCTAGGCTAACAGGATAAATACACATGCTAGTATAACTCAATTAAGATGAAACATGTTATTACTCAGTAAAAATCAGGTTTTACAACAAATAGACCGTGTACTCACTCGTCACCTCGCGTAACGGCGCTCATATTTCATAACAGTACCAAATCCTAAGGGGATTTCCCCACACAAGGTTAGACAAGCCACTTACCTCGAACTAAGCTCAATCAATTGGTAAAAATGCCTTTTCAACGAATATCCGACTCCGAACGGCTCAAATCTAGCAAAAATCAATTACATACCATAAATATAACTATAAGAAACTAATATAATTAATTAAATCAAAGCTAAATAAAGAAATTAGAAAAATCGCGCTGAAAAGTCGACCTGGGCCCACGTCTCGGGATCGGGTAAAAGTCGCAAAATCGGAACAACCATTCGCTCACGAGTACACTCGTACCAAAATTATCCAAATCCTCTGTCTAAATCCCAATCAAAACTCAAAAATTCGGTTGAAGAACTTTTCCCAATTTTTCCAAAATTTTCAACCCAAATCCGAAACCAAAGGGTGCAATCAACTATGGATCAATGAGATATAACCATAAAGGAGTAAGAATCGTTACCCACAAGATTCCTCTGAAAAATCCTCAAAATATTGCCTCACACTGAGCTCTCAAAGTCCAAAAACTGAAATATGGGATAAAACCCTCGAACTAGGTCCTTTTCTTCCCAGAGATTTCGCATTTGCGAGCCTCCAGTCGCACCTGCGACGCTGCACTTGCGGAGTTTCCATTGCAGGTGCGGAGATGAATTAAGTCCTTAGATCCTCTTCTGCGAGCAATGGGCTGCACCTGCGCGCCCGCTCCTGCGGATATCTTTCCGCTTCTGTGATCCTTAAGCTCCAGGCCCTTCCGCTTCTGCACTCCATCTTTCGCAAAAACGACTTTGCTTCTGTGGGCCAATCTCGCACCTGTGCCCAAAAACCAAGCTTGACCAAACTGCACCTGCGCTCCTCCTTCCGCGCATGCGAGTGCACACCTGCAGTCTCCCCATTGCATGTGCAAAACACTAGAAACCAGAAAACTTCAGCAATTGCATAAGTCAAAACGTCAATCCGTTAAGCATATGAAACACACCCGAGGTCCCCGGGACCTCAACCAAACATACCAACAAGTCCTAAAACACAATACGAACTTAGTAGAGCCCTCAAATCACATCAAACAACTCAAAAACACGAATCACACTCCAATTCAAACTTAATGAACTTGAAACTTCAAATTTCTACAACCGATGCCGAAACCTATCAAACTATGCCCGATTGACCTCAAA
Source organism: Nicotiana knightiana (assembly GCA_005239525.1). Classification (NCBI taxonomy): domain Eukaryota; kingdom Viridiplantae; phylum Streptophyta; class Magnoliopsida; order Solanales; family Solanaceae; genus Nicotiana; species Nicotiana knightiana. The sequence goes on along the minus strand of ML371318.1, from coordinate 37,526 downwards.
TTTTGCACACAAGTCATATGAAATATACGGACCTACTCCAACTTCCGGAATCGGAATCCGACCCTGATATCAAAAAGTCCACTTCCGGTCAAAATCTCCAAAAATTCGACTTTCACCATTTCTAGCCTAAATCAGCTACAGACCTCCAATTCTTAGTTCGGACACGCCCCTAAGTCGAATATAATCCAACGGAGCTAACGGACCCGACGAAACTCCATTCTGGGTTCGTCTTTACACAGTTCTGACTATGGTAAAATATCTTAAGAGTTAAGCTTCCATTTAGGGACTAAGTGTCCTAAAACAATCCGAAACCAAAAACAAAACCTCCCGGCAAGTCACATAAGCAGAAACAGATATGGGGAAAGTAATAAATAAGGGATGAGGGCTATTACTCTCAAAACGACCGATCGGGTCCTTACATCCTACCCATCTTTAAACAATCGTTTGTCCTCAAACAAACGTAGAGACATGCCTGAAGTAGTGAAAAGATGAGGATAACGGTTGCACATATCATGCTCGGTCTCCCAAATCGCCTCCTCGACCGGGTGAACCCTCCACTGAACCTTCACGGAAGCAATGTTCTTTGACCTCAGCTTTCGAACCTTCCTGTCTGAAATAGCCACAGGCTCCTCAACATAAGATAAATACTTATCGAATGAGCTGAAATCTAACACATGGGATGGATCACCGTGATACTTCCGCAGCATAGAAACATGGAATACTGGATGAACTCCTGCTAGACTAGGAGGCAAGGGAAGCTCATAAGAAACCTCCCCAACACGTCACAACACCTCAAATGGGCCTATAAAACTTGGGCTCAGCTTGCCCTTTTTTCCGAACCTCATAACACCCTTCATGGATGACACCCGGAGCAGGACCCGCTCTCCAACCATGAATGCAACTTCGTGAACCTTTCGATCCACATAACTCTTCTGTCTGGATTGGACTGTGCGGAGTCGATCCTGAATCACCTTCACCTTATCCAGGGCATCCTGAACCAAGTCTGTACCCAATAATGTAGCCTCGCATGGCTCGAACCAACCCACTGGAGACCGACACCGCCTACCATACAGAGCCTCATACGGTGCCATCTGGATGCTCGATTGATAGCTGTTGTTGTAGGCAAACTCCGCAAGTGGCAAGAATTGATCCCACAAACCTCCAAACTCCATCACGCACGCACGAAGCATATCCTCTAATATCTAAATAGTGCGATCGGACGGTCCGTCCGTATGAGGGTGAAATGTTGTGCTAAGCTCCACTCGAGTACCCAACTCATGCTGTACGACCCTCCAGAATTGTGATGTAAACTGTGCACCCCGGTCAGAGATGATAGATATCGGCACACCATGAAGCCTGACAATCTCGCGGATATAAACTTGAGCTAGCTGCTCAGAAGAATAAGTAATCATCACAGGAATGAAATGAGCTGACTTGGTCAGCCTATCCACAATCACCCAAACTATATCAAACCTCCGGTGAGTCCGTGGGAGTCCAACAACGAAATCCATAGTGATCTGCTCCCATTTCCACTCTGGAATCTCTAACTTCTGAAGTAAACCACCCGGCCAATCATGCTCATACTTCACCTACTTGTAAGTTAGACACCAAGCCACATACTCCACTATGTCCTTATTCATCCTCCTCCGCCAGTAATGCTGCCTCAAGTCCTAGTACATTTTTGCGGCACCCGGATGAATGGAGTACCGCAAGATGTGAGCCTCCTGGAGAATCAACTCACGCAAACCATCTACGTTGGGCACACATAGCCTGCCCGACATCCTTAATGCACCATCATCCCCGATAGTGACCTCCTTAACATCACTGTGATGGACCGTGTCCTTAAGGACAAGAAGATGGGGGTCATCTTACTGATTCTCCCTGATACAATCATAAAGAGAAGACCGGGAGACCATACAAGCCAATACTCGACTCGCCTCAGAAATATCCAATCTAAAAAACTGGCTGGCTAAGGCCTGAGCATCCAATGCCATGGGCCTCTCTGCTGCTGGTAGATATGCAAAGCTTCCCAAACTCTCCGCCCGGTGGCTCAAAGAATCGGCCACCATATTAGCCTTCCCAGGATGGTACAAAATAGTGATATCATAGCCCTTAAGTAGCTCCAACCACCTCCGCTGATGCAAGTTAAGATCCTTTTGCTTGAACAAATGCTACATAATCCGATGATCAGTGTAAATCTCACAAGGGACACCGTACAAATAGTGCCACCAAATCTTCAAGGCATGAATAATAGCTTCTAACTCAAGGTCGTGGACATGATAGTTCTTTTCATGCACCTTCAGCTGTTTGGACGTGTAGGCAATCACCCTACTCTCCTGCATCGACGTCGCACTGAGACCAATTCGCGATGTATCACAATATAAAGTGGAAGACCCCCGAACCTCTAGGTAATACCAATATTGGGACAGTAGTCAAAACTATCTTGAGTTTCTGAAAGCTCTCCTCGCACTCCTCTTCCACCTGAACGGAGCACCCTTCTAGGTCACCCTGGTCTTATGTGCTGTAATAGATGAGAATCTCTCCACAAAATGATGGTAATACCCCGCTAACCTAAGAAAATCCGGATCTCCGTAGCTGAGGACGGTCTAAGCCAACTATGCACTACTTCCACCTTTTTCTGATCCACCTTGATCCCATCACTCGATAATACATGACCCAAGAATGCCACTGAGTCTAGCCAAAACTCACACTTTGAAAATTTTACATATAACTTCTTTTTTCTCAAGGTCTGAAGCACAGTCCTGAGGTGCTGCTCATGTTCCTCCTGAGTTTGGGAGTACACCAGAATGTCGTCAATAAGCACAATGATGGATGGGTCTAGATAGGGCCGGAACACATTGTGAATCAAGTGCATAAAAGTTTCTAGGGCATTGGTTAGCCCAAAAGACATCACAAGGAACTCGTAGTGACCATACCGAGTCTTGAAAGTAGTCTTTCTAGCTCCTGGATCTTCAATTGATGATAGCCTGAATGTAAATCAATCTTGGAAAACACCCTGGCACCCTGTAACTGATCAAATAAGTCACCAATACGAGGTAGGATACATGTTCTTCACTGTAGCTTTGTTCAATTGGCGATAATCAATGCACATATGCATAAAACCACCCTTTTTCTTCACAAATAAGACCGGAGCACCCCAAGGTGATACACTAGGCCGAATGAAGCCCTTTTCAAGAAACTCCTGTAACTGCTCCTTCAACTCCTTCAACTCTGGAGGAGCCATATGATATGGAGGAATAGAGATAGGCTAAGTTCCCGGCAACAAATCAATGCCAAAATGAATATCTCTGTCGGGCGACATGCTCAGAAGATCAGCTGGAAACACATCTGGAAAGTCACTCACTACTGGATCTGACTTAACTGTAGGGGTATCAATATTAACAACTCTCACATAAGCTAGATACACGTCACACCCCTTCTTAACCATTCGTCGAGCTTTAATAAATGAAATAACTCTGCTGGGAGTATACTCTAAGGTACCTCCCCACTCTAATCATGGTAAACCTAGAATAGCCAAAATCACAGTCTTAGCGTTACAATCAAGAATAGCATAATGGGGTGACAATTAGTTCATGCCGAAGATAACATCAAATTCTACCATAATGAGCAATAATAATCGGCTCTGGTCTCAAACCACTAAGAGTAATCAAACACGACCGATACATGTGGTCCACAACAAGAGAATCTCCCACAGGAGTAGAACATAAATAGGGGAACTCAATGAATCCCGAGATACGCCCAAGTACGGGGAAAAATAAGAGGACATATAGGAATAAGTAGAGCCTGGATCAAATAAGACCGACGCATCTCTTTGACAGACCAAAAAAATACGTGTACAGAGTCGGAAGCAATTTCCTTTGTACGAGCCGAAAGAGCATAATATCTTGCCTGACCTCCCCTCTAAAGCAACCTCGACCTCCCCCATCTTCATCTCGAGCTGGCTGAGCAGGTGGGGTGGTAGCTGGTGCTGGAATCATAACTTGAGGACCCGGTGGCTGAGAAGTCTGTGGAGGTGCACCCCTCCTAAGTCTGGGGCGATCCCTCACCATATGACGAGTGTCGCCACACTCAAAACAAGCTCTCGAAGGGTCTGGCTGCTATGACATACTCGGGCCAGGTCTGCTAGACTGGCTGCTCAAAATACCCCATGTAGGAGGTACACTATATACTGGCGGTGCATGATAAGGCTCCTAGGGCCTAGAAGGGACGGAATACCACTGGTGGATGGAAGCGTTGAATGAACGGCGCGAATCACATAACCCCTACTATAACATACTATAGCTGGGGAACGAGTACCACTGTAAGTGCCAGACTCTCGAGACCTCTTGGCCTCCCTCTCGTCTCTATCCCAAGCGAGCATGCCCTCCAATCTCCTGGAAATACTCACAACCTGCTGGTAAGAAATATCCATCTTCAGCTCCCGGGCCATGCTAATCCTGATACTGGGGTTGAGTCCCTCAATAAACCGACGAACCCTTCTCTCGAAATGAGGCAACCAAGGCCAATGCATGTCAGGACAAATCACTGAAGCGAACTGCATACTATGACATAGTCATAGCACCATGGCGCAACTACTCAAACTCCATGCCCCATGCGTCCCTGAGGCTCTGAGGGACACACTCTCTCAAAAACATGTCTGAGAACTGAGTCCATGTAAGTGAAGCTGCCTCAGTTGGACTACTCAACTCATAAGCATGCCACCACTGATAGGTTGCTCTTCTAAGCTGGAATATGGTAAAAGAAACCCCACTCGACTCTGCTACACCTATAGTATGGAGAATACGGTGACATTACTCCATAAAACCCTGGGTATTATCTGTCGCCAATCCTTTGAAGGTAGGAGGGTGGTACTTCTTGTGCCTCTTAAGTCTGAGTTGCTCCATCTCAGAAGTTGTTGCACTAGCCTCGTGATGGACCGGAGCTATCGGCTGCATCGGTATAAACTCTGGGACCTGGTCGACCTGAACCCGCTGCTCAGGGGTACGGGTTGCGGGAGTTTGTGCCCCTCCCCCGACCTGATATGTCCATCAATTCATCCTGAGCTAAGGTGCTAAACATGATAATGAACTAGGCTAGAGTCTGCTAGAGAGCTGCTGCTGCAATAGGTACCACAGGTGCCTGCTCTCCAGTTGGAGCTACTGGGGGCTCTTCTATAGCAGCTCGCGTAGGTGCTCTGGCTGGACCGCATGGACGTCCTCAGCCTCTACCCCGACTCCAGCCTCTCGCGACTCTAGCAGGGAGCGCGGGTGCCTGGTCATCCGATCCACCTGTCGTGTTCTCAGCATCTGCTAGAGAATAGAATACAAGTCTTTAGAATTTGAAGTCAATAAATATTTGCACGACAAGGAATCAAAGAAGTGTAATTTTTCCTAACAGTTCCATTGCCTCCCAAAGATGAGTACGGACGTATCCATACCGATCCGCGAGACTCTAATAAACCGGCTTGTGACTCACAACACCTATGAACCTAGAGCTCTAATACCAAATTGTCACGACCCAAACATCCCTCCATGAGATGTCGTGACGACACCTAGTCTCTATGACTAGGTAAGCCTAATATTTGCGGAAAATGATGAAAATGAAAGCATAAATCTTAACAACTAACAGCAACAGGTAATTAAGTAACTAATAAAAATGCCGCCCGGCATATAGAATAACGAACTCTCAAAATATACACAGAATTTCTCAGGGACCCAGAACATCAAGTCACAAGCTTCTAAGAATTTGTCTAACTGTTATATACATCAGTGTCTAGAAGAAGTAAAGGTTGAACAACACAATACAGATAGAGGGGTCTCCGAGGTCTGCGGATGCGGGCAGATGTACCTTGAAGTCTCCGGAGCAGCAGCGAGTATGCAATTAAAAGCGAGGCTGGTAGGAGGTACCTGGATCTGCACACGAAAACATTTGCAGAAGAGTAGCATGAGTACACCACAATGGTACCTAGTAAGTGCCAAGCCTAACCTCGGTCGAGTAGTGACGAGGTCAGGTCAGGCCCACTTGTAATTAATAAATAAGGCAGAAAAATATATAGTATAATAAGAGACTGGAATTTAACAAAAGGAAACACAGCAAAATAACAGTACAACACACAAGGGTAAGCAGCAGGGGATCTTCCGAGATACCGTCTCGTAGTCCAAAAATAAATATGCAGGGAGAACTCCCGAGGTACCGCCTCGTAGTCTCATAAGTAAATATATAGGGAGAACACCCGAGGTACTGCCTCGTAGTCTCAAAAAGAAATGTGCAGGGGGATCTCTCGAGATACCGTCTCGTAGTACCAAAGTAAACATGCAGGGGGATCTCCCGGGATACCGTCCCGTAGTCCCAAGTAAATGCGCAACTCAAAAAATGGAGATAACAGTTACAACAAGAAAACCTACAGTTTAGACTAATTACAAGTCAATAAAAAGAGCAGGAATCCACTAAGCATGCTGCACAAAGTTCAGATAAATATTTAAGACACGTAGAGATGCTATTCTAGGCTAACAGGATAAATACACATGCTAGTATAACTCAATTAAGATTAAACAAGTTATTACTCAGTAAAAATCAAGTTTTACAACAAATAACCCGTGTACGCACTCGTCACCTCGCGTGCACGACCCTCACATATCATAACAGTACCAAATCCTAAGGGGATTTCCCACCTCCCCCACAAGGTTAGGCAAGCCACTTACCTCAAACCAAGATCAATCAATCGGTAACAATACCTTTTCCACGAATATCCGAGCTCTGAAAATCCCAAAATTGAAAATGGGATAAAATCCTCGAACTTGGCCCTTTTCTGCCCAACAATTTTGCATTTGCGAGTCTCCAGTCGCACCTGCGATGCTGCACCTGCGAAATTTCTATCACATGTGTAGATATGACTTAAATCCTTAGATCTTCTTCTGCGAGCAATGGGTCACACCTGGGCGCCCGCTCTTGTGGTTATCTTTCCGTTTCCGCGATCCTCAAGATCCAGGTCCTTCCGCTTCTACGCTCCATCTTCCGCAGAAGCGACTCCGCTTCTAAGGGCCAATCTCGCACCTTCTCTCACAGACCAAGCTTGACCAAACAAAACTTGTGCTCCTCCTTCCGCATGTGTGAGTTTTCACCTGCGGTCTCCCCACCGCAGGTGCGAAACACTAGAAACCAGAAAACCTGAGCAATTGCATAAGTCAAAACTTCAATTCGTTAAGCATCCGAAACACACCCCAGGCAACTGAGACCTCAACCAAGCATACCAAAAAGTACTAAAACACCATACAAACTTAGTCGAGCCCTCAAATAACATCAAACAATGCTAAAAACACGAGTCACCCTCCAATTCAAACTTAATGAACCTGAAACTTCAAATTTCTACAACCGATGTTGAAACCTACCAAATCACGCCCGATTGACCTAAAATTTTTCACACAAGGCATATGAAAAATTACGGACCTACTCCAACTTTCAGAATCAGAATCCGACTACGATATCAAAAATTCCACTTCCGGTCAAAATCTCCAAAAATTTGACTTTCGCCATTTCAAGACTAAATCAGCTCCAGACCACCAATTCACAGTCCGGACATTCCCCTAAGTCCAAAATTACCCAATGGAGCTAAAGAACTGACTAAACTCCATTCCAGATTCTTCATCACACAGTTTTGATTAAGATAAAAAATCTAAAGACTTAAGCTTCCGTTTAGGGACTAAGTGTCCCAAAACGCTACGAAACCAAAAACTAAACCTCTCGGAAAGTCATATAAGCAAAAATATATATGGGGAAAGAAGTAAATAGGGGATCAGAGCTATTACTCTCAAAACAACTGGCCGGGTCGTTACATAGTTGATTGGCATTACTGTAGACCCGTGATTGCAGTAGATGCAACGTTTTTAAAGTCAAATATCGTGGTGTTCTATTTGTTGCTGTATCAAAGAATGAAAAAAATCTAATATTTCCTCTATCTTTTGGTGTAGCAGATTCAGAAAGCAATGATGCATACAATTGATTCTTCAGGGAAATGAGAAAAGTAATTAAGGTCCGCCGTGAACTGGTTTTCTTATCAGATAGAAACCAATCGATCACAAATGGGATTAGACAAATTTATCCTGAAGCTCACCATGGTATCCTCCTCTATCACTTTGAGAAGAATTTAAATCAAATACATGCAAAAAGCACGGTAATAAGTGATTTTTATACAATTTCTAAAATGTCAACTCCCGAGGCTCGCACCTCGGAACCCGATAAAATTCACAAAATACGAACATCCATTCTGATATGATTCAACCATACTAAAATTATCAAATTTCGATACAAATTCGTCCTTCAAATCATCCTTTTACATTTTGAAAGGTTTTACAATTTTTTCCCAAATTCCCAACTTAACTCACTAATTAAATGATGAAAATAACAATTCATAAAATATGACAAGATTCGGTAGAGAACACTTACCCCAATGATTTGCTTGTAAAACCCACAAAAATCTCCCAAGGTCGAGGTCTACAACTCCCAAAATGATAAAAAATGGCTAACCCTCAAAAGGAATTCTTATATTCTGCCCAGATGTTAATGCATTGCGATCGTGGAACAACAGTCGCGATCGCGAAGAAAAAAATGAAGACTGCCAAAATTGTTCTATGCAAACGTGACATCGAGCTCGCGAATGCGGTGAACAAAAAACCAGACCTTTCGCAAACGCGTCTGTGCACTCGCGAACGCGAAGAGAAATCGCCTGATGCCCTAAATCCTCCTTAACTCTATGCGACCACGGACATGTGAGCGCGAACGCGAAGGAAAAGATCTTCCAACCTTCGCAAACGCGAAGGGAAAAATATTGTGTGCCTCCAAATACACTATGCAAACGCGATCACTTCATGGGGAACGTGATGAAGAATACCAGACACCAGCAGAATCAGCAGTGCAATATGAGGATGAAATGGTCTGAAATCAATCTGAAACACGTCCCGAGCCCCTCGGAACCCCGTCCGTACATGCCAGTAAGTCCCATAACACAACACAAAACTACTCGAGACCTCAAATCGCACATAATAACAAAGAAATGACAAAACACACTCCAATTCATATTTGATGAACTTTGAATTTCTCAACTTCCACAATCGATGCCGAAACCTATCAAACCAACCCGGAATGAACCCAAATTTTGCACACAAGTCCTGAATAACATAACGAAGATATCCCAATTTAAACCATAATCCATATCTGATATCCTCAAAGTCAACTTCCGGTCAAACTTATGAACTTTCCAAACCTTCAAAATTTCTAATTTTTGCCAATTTGTGTTGAAACCTTCTAGAAACATCCAAATGCAAATCCGGGTAAATGTCCGAGTCTAAAATCACCATCCAGACCTATTAGAACCATCAAAACTCCGTTCTGGGTAAATTCATAATAAGTCAAACTTGGTCAACTATTCCAATCTAAAGCTTCAACAATGAAATTCATCATTCCAAATCGATTCCGAATAACCTGAAAACCAAAAACTACGGTTCACATAAGTTATAACACATAATATGGAGCTACACATGCCCATAAACTACCGAGTGAAGTGAAAATACTCAAAATGACCGGTCAGATCGGTACACATTAGCATGAAATTTTAGCTTCAATTGGAACAACTTCATGTTACATAAACATGAAATTTTAGGTTCAACATATTTAGTGTGAAGTGTTAGGAAATGAACAAAAAAACCTTAGCATGGATAAGGTTGAAGTTAAGCAAATACTCAATAGAAAATCATGTATTGTAGGAGAAAACTTTAGCATGTTCAGTCTGAAGATTTAGCAAATGAACTAAACAACTTCAGTATGTTTAGGCTAAAGTTTTTAGGGAAAAACTCATTGCTAAACTGCAGACTGCATGACAAAACTTAGGATATTTTTGGTATTTTTTTAACTTGAAACTTAACTTTTTTGTATTGACCAGTGACTTTTTGTCTTTTACCACCTACTTCATCTTCCATTTAATTTGTCTGACCATATAGAAAATGACCTGAAAATTTACTTTTGCATTTACAAATAGTAAATAAAGTCTTTCAATTTGATTATGTGAAATCTTTGACTTTTCAAGCTGAAGTTATATTTTTACTATAGAAAAACGGTAGACTTATTAGGCCGAAGTTACATTTCGTTTTGCACTTACCACCTACTTGTTGTCTTTTACCACCTACTTATCTTGTTACATTAAATTTCTCCGAATGTAAAACAACAAACAGACCAGAAAAGTTACCTTTCTATTTATAGATATTAAATTGATTAGGTGAACACTTTGGAAATATTAACAATCTCTTCACTTGAAAATTTCAAAGTCATCCATAGACTTCTATCATATTTCTTTAAATTTATATTCATCCATAGCCTTTTCATTTTTTTAAAGAAACAATGTCTAATGCTAGCGGAAGTAGGAAGCTTACAATGGATGAACTTATGCAGAAATGGAAGAGTTTAAAGTCTGATTGGAATAGTAACGTATCAATGGCTAATCTTATGCAGAAGCGGGAGCAAATAAAGGCTGATTGGGAAAGAATCAGACCACAATTTTTTGCCGATGAATCATTCCCAGAACAGGATAAGCCTCGAACACAGTTGTGAAGTTTATTCAACCTCGCTCGACAAGGTTTTCTAGTAGTTTGATTCTTTTAAGTTTCCCATCAGGAAAGACTATGCCAAGATGGAAAATAGCTTGAAGAGTCTTCCATATCTTATGGACAGAGTAATAATTGAACAAAATCAGTTGCATGATCAATTCAACAAGTTGAAGTGGGATCTCATGAGACTTTGTGGTCCTTTGCTCGAGTATCCAATATTTTATATGATTCAGATGATGAGATATATCGAGAAATTGAGGAGTAATGTTCTGATGATGTTGGTGATGCTTCGTTTTTTTAATCCCTTTTTTATGTTTTTCTTCTGTATTTTTGTTAATGTTTTTTATGGCTCTTATTTTGTTTTGTGTGGTTTTTATCTTGTAATATGTTATATTAGTGTATTATTGCTTCAAAAAGAAATAGTATGAATTTTTTTATCTATAAACAGTATATAACTATAGACATAAAAAGCTGAAGTGATTATGCATTAGTTAATTACTTCAGAGAAAGCATGTTGATGTAATTGTATGTTTTCTTGTCAACACTTTTGATCTGGGACATTAACTAATTAAAATCTTCACATTTGTATGGCCTTACAGCGCTTTGGAAAAGATTACTTTATTAATTGAAATTGTTTTCCCTTGCATTGTGTGATGTATTTAAGTTGTCTTTGGCTAGATTGAGCCGAGCGGAGGTGAATTTGTAAAGGAAAAAAGCTAAATTGAGTATTGAGTTAGCCGAATTGCGGTAAGGGTCCTGCCTAACTTTGTTGATGGAATTTTTCCTATTATTTGACATTGTTTGCTACATGCGGTGATGATACATATATGAGATGACGAGCATATATGATGTGCCAGGTTTAACCATGCTCTGGAATAAATTATATTCTAAATGGTGTCTTGTAGAATCATTTGACCTTCTTGCTTCATGCCCTACTTGACTCCTAGGTACTAAGAACATATTATTAAATGTTAGAAACTAAAACTTAGCTTATTATAATTTGATCAAATTTGATGGAATTCTGAGAATACATTAATGTGTCTAATTCTATCATCACTGTACGTAATCATTAATACATTGTTACGGTTGATATTCTTGAGATATTAGATTCTATACTTGTGTTGTAGATCATTCGTGAGATTTGTTTAAATACTTGAATAAGAAGGTTCTTGCGGTTTTATCGAACTATTGTTGGTTTGGAAAGTTGTGATTGTGATTCATTTGGAATATTCGTTTAAACACTCCCCTTGATGTTATTTATGCTTCTTGCCTTGTTTGTCATTGATATACATATGGTTGGTAAGGACGAGTGTAAAGCACGAAGGGTGATACCGTGCCATTGTGTATACATTATAATGTGAGGGAGAGTGTAAAGCAAGAAGGGTGATGCCATACCATATCATTGAGAGTAAAATCACAAAGGGTGATGTCATGCCATATTATTTGAGAGTAAAAGCACGAAGGGTGATGTCGTGTCATATTATTGAGAGCAAAAGCACGAAGGGTGATGTCGTGCCATATCATTTGTGAGTAAAAGCACAAAGGGTGATGCCGTGTCATGTTATGGGAGTGCAAAGTACGAAGGGTGATGCCATGCCATTTCATTTATATTATCATGCTTTAAATTATCATGAGTCTATGGCACGGTGGGTGTTTCCGTGCAGGTGAGGACGAGGGATATGCATTATATTGTGATTTCTTTTCCTTATGTATACGCTCACGTCTTTACATTGAGCTGTCATTTTTGTATTTATGGTTCTTATGTGACTTGTCATTAATGCTTTGTTCTTATTCTCTATCTTATTTGTTATTATGCCGCTCATTCCTTCTACTTGCTAAACTTGGAAATACCATGCCTACTTCCTGCTGTCATAATTACATCTTTGTCATATCTATTTTGTTGCACTTGGTACAGGCTTTCTACCATGCTAGTCATTCATGCTTCTATTTGTTAACTCATAAAGATCATGTGTTCCCCTCTTATTTGTTATATTTGTATTTATGCCTCCACTATGCTAGTTAGTTGAAGTTACATTCCTTTTTACAAATCGTTGTTATTACCTCTATGCTTTTGTCCTAGTCTGTTACTGATGCTCTTATGTGCATTCTCGTTCATTATTCCTACTTGCGTATTTCCTACTTTTTCATTACTGTTATCGACATTTCTGCCATCCGGTTGGTACTGTTTTATGCATATTTGGTGAGGATGAGATAAATGCACGAAGGGTGTTGCCATGCAATTGACTTGATATCAGAGTATATTCCTCATGCTATGAAAGTTATAGGGTGACTATCGTGGTTTATTGATTTTCGCTCTAAGGAAAAGTTTGGCCGAGATATCGGAAACTGTTGAATTGTGATCTCTTCGAGTACTCTATTATTGTTTTGTACATTCGTTTCGTGAACTCTATTCTGTATATTGTTGTATAGTTCTATTGCTAGTTCTCGGTACAGATTATATTAGTGAGCATCTTTAACTAATAAGCCTTGTCACTACTTCGACGAGGTTAGACAAAATACTTACTGGGTACATGAGGTCGATTTTTACTCATACTATACTTCTGCACCTTGTGTGCACATTTTTGGAGCGGGGCTGCTGGTGATGTCGGGAGTTGACCCTGAAGATTTTTGTGCATTCTAGATATAACTTCCACTTGTCCTTGGTAGCTTTATATTTTGTTAATCTGTTTATGTAAATTTCAAACATATCGTGTAATTATTTGTATCAGCTTTGTAGATTCTAAGTCTTAGAAGCTCATGAATTGTACTACCAGTTCTTGTGTTAATTTGTAAATGTCCAGATAATTCTTCACTATTTTTCCTATAATTTCATTTGGATTGTATTGACTGTTAGTTGGCTTACCTAGCGGGTCGAGTTAGGTGCCATCACGACTAGTGATACTTGTATCGTGACAAGTTGGTATCAGAGATCTAGGTTCATAGGTTCTACGATTCATGAGAAAGTGTCTAGATGAGTCTTCCAGATTGGTATGATGACGCCCATACCTATCTTCGAGGGGCTACAAGGCATTTAGGATAAACTTCCCATCTTTCTTTCCTTATCGTGTGACATTGATTCAGCTTGAAGTTTAACTCTTTGAATTCCTTCCACGCATTCGTATGCGCATGTGAGCGCTCGGTATCAGTTGTGCATCGATGACGTGTGATCCCATGGATGAGGTGCAAGATGTAATTTCCTTGTGCGGAAGATAGGCCAGTCTGGAGGGCTTGAGGCTCGGTTTGTCTGTGGCTTGAGAATGGGGATTTCGATCGTGTGAGAACGTGATTTTGGACTTATAAGTCTAATAGTGTCCCTATTAGTGGAATTTTGGCTCGATCAGTTATTTGATGGCTATATGATGAGTATGATGTGACTGTGGGAGGTGTTCAGATGGTTCGAAGGTGTAGAGAAGATTTTGCTTGAGATGTAAAAGGACTATTGGGTGCTTGATTTATGCATTGATTTGACGTATTGGCTCAAGTTATGGGTGTGTTGACAGATCTTTCATGTTGTTTAACTATGCGTGAAGTAGATTTACATGTCTTGTTGCGAGTTCAGACTCAGAAGATTAAGTGATTACGTAGTAGTTCTGGCGGTGAAAGGGTTTAAAGAGATGTCAGTTGAGGCTAAGCATGTGGGTTATAACCTGTGAGGTGATCTACGGATGTGTGATTTTCATGATGTTGTGTGGAGGATTTCTTATATACTAGTGGGTTATATTTTTGAGATTTGAGTTTGGATCGGTTGTAATAGTTGACCGGACCGTCACGGGTTGTGAGGGTTAAACGATTCTTTGCACGCATATTGTGATTCAGTTAAGGCCTCATGGAATTATGGGCGAGATGGCCTTCATGATGTTGATTTGCTTATTGCACCATAGTTGTGCTTGTCCTTCTCAGTATTGTTTCTTCCTAATAATTTTCCCACAGTTATAGTTTGTGCAATCTATTATGCTTGATGTTGAGGCACATATGATCAGTGAGTCCGAGTATTATGGTTCGATGGGTACCCTATGTTGATTGATATGATTGGGATCAGGTTACACGCTGCAATGGTACTGTGATGAAATGTAACTCCTGATGCTTACTTCGTGTATTTTGCTTTCACTTTGTTGAAAATAGTTCATAGGAAAATATTGAAATTACCCTTGCTTAGTAGCCTTCTTATTTCTTACTATTATTTGTCATGTCTGAATTATTACTTGTTGGTGTAATGGACCGCGTTGTGTGGGGCTCTATATGGTTTTCAGCGAGACTTGCCGGTTGGGCTGCTTCTTTTGGCTGAGATGAGGTTTCTAGACCTGAGATTTGTATCGTATTGGGATAAGGAATGTTTGGAAGAATGATATTATATTTTTGCTAATGATTTGGGCATTGGCCTTGAGCAGACGAGTGAACTTCTTGGCTTATTGATCAGATGAGTGGTTATGAGTTTTGCGTGTTTCTTTCTATGACGACCCGGCCGGTCGTCTTAAGAATTAACGCCCCGATCCCCTATCAACTGCTCTCCCCAAGTCGATTTCTGCTAAATAGAGTTGCCGGGACGTTCGGTTTTGAGTTTCGGAGAGTTTGGGACACTTAGTCCCTAAATGAGAACTTAAGTGTTGGAAAGTTGCCCGTAGTTGGAGCAGTGTGAAGACGACCTCGGAATGGAAATCTGATGGTTTCGTTAGCTCCGTTAGGTGATTTCGGGGTTGGGAGCGTGTTTGGAATGTATTTTGGAAGTCCTTAGCTCATTTAGGCTTGAAATGCCGAAGTTTGAATTTTTGGAGTTTCTGGTTCGATAGTGAATTTTTGACCCGAGGGTCGGAATGGAATTTCGGAAGTTGCAATAGTTTCGTCATTTCATTTGGGATGTGTGTGCAAAATTTGAGGTCATTCGGATAAGTTTAGACGTGTTTCAGCGTCGGATGTGAATTCTAGAATTTTCCTAAGTTTCTAGGCTTGAACCTATGCATAATCGATGATTTTGATGTTATGAGACGTGTTTTTAAGGCTCGATCTGGTTCAAATAAGGTGCTAAGGTTGGTTGGTGGTTTTGGTTGAGGTCCCGGGAGCCTCGGGGTTGTTTCGGATGCTTAACGGGTGAAAATTTGGGAATTAGTTGTTGCTGAACCAGGCCTCTTCTGGTGTCTTTGCACCTGCGAAGTTTTTTCCGCAGGTGCGGACTCGCAAGCGCGTGGTCCTTGATTGCAGGTGCGATAGAGGGGAGATTAGGCCAGTGGTCGCAGGTGCGACCTGCGTTCCGCAGGTACGGGACCGCAGGCGCGACCAAACAACCGCATGTGCGGCCCCAGTGTAACTTAAGTGATTTTCACACCTGTGATGATTTTTCCGCAGGTGCGCGGTACCGCAGGTGCGGTGATCGAGCCCGCAAGTGAGATTTCCCTGTGTGTTTTATTCCAAAAATCTGAGAGTTCATCTCATTATTCTAAAAATCGGGTGAGGGCTAAAAAATTGGCAATTTTCTGTGGGTTTTGAAGAGAAGGATCATAAGTAACATTTTCTAATCCAAATTCATTGTTAGCCCATTAATTCCCATTGTTTTCCTTAGTTTAATTATCAAAAATGGGTGAAAAACCATAGGAAAGGGATGAGATTTTTCCAACCCGAAATTCTGAAAATTTATGGGGTCTTTGGCATCGGACTTCAATTATTTCTGGTTGAATGAGTCCGTTAGTGAATGGGTGTCCGGAAAATATAACCTAATTTCGCGCCTTAGCTTGAATTAAACAGTAAAAATCAGTTGCATGAGATGTTGTTTACGATATGTAATTAAATTGTATAGATTTGGGCCATTTGGAGTCGGATACTCGTGGCAAACGTGTGATTTCGAGTTGATTTTGAGCCGGATCGAGGTAAGTGGCTTGTGTAACCTTGTGTGGGGGACCCTTCCCCTTAGGATGTGATATTTGGTAATTGAATGCCTTGTACGTGAGGTGACGAGCGCGTACTTGTGCTAATTATTGAAAATCCGGTTTCACTTTAAATATTTAGCTTGAGTTTCTTTCTTACCTGTTTTATTCTAATTGCAACTATAGTCTATGTTAGTTTAGAAAATCATGCCTAGTTGCCCTGAATTGCTTAATTGCTTAAATTTCCATAATTGCACTACGTGAAGCATGTTATACTAGAATTACTTGTTGCCTTGTATTTTTGCACTCTAATTCTGAACGTCTTCTTGTTGTGCCTGCATATTTACTTTGAGACTACGGGACGTTATCCCGGGAGATCCCCCCGCACATTTACTTTGGGACTACGGGACGTCATCCCGGGAGATCCCCCCTGCATATTTACTTTGGGACTACGGGACATTATCCCGGGAGATCCTCCTGCATATTTACTTTGGGACTACGGGATGTTATCCCGGGAGATCCCCTTGCACATTTACTTTGGGACTACGGGACATTATCCCGGGAGATCCCCCCTGCATATTTACTTTGGGACTACGGGACGTTATCCCGGGAGATCCCCCCCTGCACATTTACTTTGGGACTACGGGACATTATCCCGGGAGATCCCCCCTGCATATTTACTTTGGGACTACGGGACGTTATCCCGGGAGATCCCCCTGCATATTTACTTGGGACTATGGGACGTTATCCCGGGAGATCCCCCCCTGCACATTTACTTTGGGACTACGGGACGGTATCCCGGGAGATCCCCCTGCATGTTTACTTTGGGACTACGGGACGTTCTCCCCGGAGATCCCCCTGCACAGATGATGATCCTACAACGGGACGGTATCCCGGGAGATTCACTAGACAGTTGAGAACGGGATGGTATCCCGAGAGATTCACTAGACAGTTGAGAACGGGACGGTATCCCGAGAGATCCACTAGACAGTTGAGAAAAGGACTACAGGACGGTATCCTGGGAGATCCTCATTGTTACCATTGTTTATGAGCTGTTCATATTCCGTGTTTACTCTGTTCTTGTGTTTGTCATTTCCCTGTTGACTTGTCTTATTTCACTGCTATATTCATTATTTCTATCTGTTTTCATACTGTAAATTCCTATTATATTGTTTAACCTCAGTAGGTCCTTGACCTTCCTCGTCACTAACCGAGGTTAGGCTTGGCACTTACTGAGTACCGTTGTGGTGTACTCATGCCCTTTCCTGTGCATGTTTTTCATGTGCAGATCCAGGTACCTCGACTCAGGCGCACTATCCCCGAGGTTGAGAGATACAACAGAGACTTCGAGGTACATCTGCCGCATCCGCAGACCAGGAGTCTGTATCTTATTCCAGCTTTTGTGAAAAGTTTATCTTTCCTTACAGTTGTGTAGACATTCTGGAGTTAGAGCAGTGTATTATATTCTGTTAGCCTGTGGTTCCATGAGTTTCCGGGTTTTGGGGTGATATTGTAGACTCCCGTATTATTTTGGGTCGTATATGCCAAGTGGCATTTATATACAGTCTTTCTTTTAGATTGTTCAATTTTTACTTAATTATTCCGCAAGTTATGTTGATATTCCGCATTGCTAGGCTTACCTAGTTATAAAGACTAGGTGCCATCACGACATGTTCACGGAGGGCGAACTGGGGTCGTGACACTTTCACCATCGGCAATGTACGAAGGTTTTAGAACGGGTTTTGTTTGATATGAGGTTTATTGTAGAAATTGGGTTATTTTGAGTAGCTGCGGTAAGTAGAATTTTTGCTATGAGTATGTGAGTTTTGTGGTATATCATGTGATTGTGTCTTGGGTTACAGTTGTGGCTCGATGTAGCTTTTTCAAAATTATACAGTGTGCAGATGCGAGATTCTGATCTTATAGAAAATTCCGGATGTTGGAAATTGGATTGTAAGGCTTATGGGCCAGGTTGAATTAAGAAGTTTCAGTTATGTTGTGATATCAGACCTATATGGGATAGGATGACATGGAATCAACCCCGCGTATGTGCATGGTAAGGTTACACCACTGTTTAATGGCTTTGGGAACAACTCTGGGCACGTTCGAGGACGAACATATGTTTAAGTTGGGGAGGATGTAACGATCCGACCAGTCATTTTGAGCATTTTCACTTTGCTCGGTAGTTTATGGGCATGAGTAGTTCCATATTATGTGTTATAAATTATGTGAGCCATCGGTTTTTGGTTTTCAGGTTATTCAGAATCAATTTGGAAGGATGAATTTCATTGTTGAAGCTTTAGATTGGAGAGTTGAGCAAGTTTGACTTTTTGTGAATTTTACCCGGAAAGGATTTTTGATGGTTCCGATAGGCCTGGATGGTGATGTTGGACTCAGGCGTATACCCGAATTTGCATTTGGATGTTTCTAGAAGGTTTTGACACAAATAAGGCAAAACTTGGAAATTTGAAAGTTTGGAAAGTTCATAAGTTTGACCTGAAGTTGACTTTGAGGATATCAGATTTGGATTGTGGTTCCGGAAATTGGGATAGCTTCGTTATGTTATTCGGGACTTGTGTGCAAAATTTGGGTTCATTCCAGGTTGGTTTGATAGGTTTCGACATCGATTGTGGAAGTTGAAAAGTTCAAAGTTCATCAAATTTTAATTGGACTGCGTTTTGTCATTTCATTGTTGTTATGTGCGATTTGAGACCTCGAGTAGGTCTGTGTTGTGTTAAGGACTTATTAGCATGTTCGAACGGGGTCCCGAGGGCCTCAGGTGTGTTTCAAATTGATTTCAGACCATTTTTTCTTCTTATTGCACTGCTAATTCTGCTGGTGTCTGGTGTTCTTCATCGTGTTCACGTAGTCTATTTGGAGGTAGACAATATTTGTCCCTTCGCGTTCTTGAAGGGAGGCTCTCGTTCGTGAAGGTTGGAAGATCTTTGTCTTCGCGTTTGCGCTCACAGGTCCGCGGACGCGTAGAGTTAAGGCAGATTTGGGGCATCATGCGATTTCTCTTCGCGTTCGCGAGTGCACAGATGCGTTCGCCAAAGGTCTGGGTTTTTGTTCACCGCGTTCACAATCTCGTTGTCGCATTCGCGTAGAATGATTTTGGCAGCCTTCATTTTTCTTCTTCGCGTTCACGAGTGTTATTCCGCGATCGCGATGCATTAACATTTGGGCAGAATATAAGAAATTCCTTTCGAGGGTTATCCGTTTTTATTATTTTGGGAGTTATAGACCTCGGCCTTGGGAGATTTTTCAAGGGTTTTTCAAGCAAGTCATTGAGGTAAGTGTTCTCTACCCGAATCTTATCATATTTCATTAATCCATTGCTATTTTCATCATTTAATTAGTGAATTAAGTTAGGAATTTGGGGAAATTTTGTGAAACATTTCAAAATGTAAAAGGATGATTTGAAGGACGAATTGGTATCGGAATTTGATAATTTTAGTATGGTTAAACTCGTATCGGAATGGATGTTTGGGTTTTGCAAATTTTATCAGGTTCCGAGGTGCGAGCCCCGGGGTTGAAATTTTAGAAATTGTATAAAAATCACTACTTTATTAATTGAAATTGTTTTCCCTTGCATTGTGTGATGTATTTAAGTCGTCTTTGGCTAGACTGAGCCGAGAAGAGGTCAATTTGTAAAGAAAAAAGCTAAATTGAGTGTTGAGTTAGCCGAATTGAGGTAAGTGTCTTGCCTAACTTTGTTGTAGGAATTTTTCCTACTATTTGACATTGTTTGCTACATGCGGGGATGATACATATATGAGGTGACGAGCATATATACATGTGCCAGGGTTAACCATGCTCGGGGGTAAATTATGTTATAAATTGTGTCTTGTAGAATCATGTGACCTTTTTGCTTCATGCCTTACTTGACTCCTAGGTACTAAGAAGATAGTATTAAATGTTAGAAACTAAGACTTAGCTTATTTTAATTTGATCAAATTTGATGGAATTCTGAGAATACACTGATGTGTCTAATTCGGTCATCACTATGCGTAATCATTAATATATTGCTATGGCCGATATTCTTGAGATATTAAATTCTATACTTGTGTTGTAGATCAATCGTGAGATTTGTTGAAATACTTGAATAAGAAGGTTCTTGTGTATTTATTGAACTATTGTTGGTTTGGAAAGTTGTGATTGGGATTCTTTTGAATGTTCGTTTAAACTCTCTCCTTGACGTTATTTACGCTTCTTGCCTTGTTTGTCATTGATATACATATTCTTGGTAAGGAAGAGTGTAAAGCACGAAGGGTGATGCAGTGCCATTGTATATAAATTATCATGTGAGGGAGAGTGTAAAGCACGAAGGGTGATGCCGTGTCATATTATTAAGAGTAAAAGCACGAAGGATGATGTCGCTCCATATCATTTGTGAGTAAAAGCACGCAGGGTGATGTCGTACCATGTTATATGAGTGTAAAGCACGAAGGGTGCTGCCATGCCATTTCATTTATATTATCATGCTTTAAATTATCTTGAGCTCATGGCACGATGGGTGTTTCCATGCAGGTGAGGACGAGTGACATGCATTATATTGTGATATATTTTCATTATGTATACGTTCACGTCTTTACGTTGATCTGTCATTGTCGTATTTATGGTTCTTATGTGACTTGTCATTAATGCTCTATTCTTGTTCTCTATCTTATTTGTTATTTTGCCTCTCATGCCTTCTACTTGCTAAACATGTAAATACCATGACAACTTCCTGCTGTCATAATTACATCTTTGTCGTATCTATTTTGTTGCACTTAGTACAAGCCTTCTACCATGCTAGTTATTCATGCTTCAACTTGTTAACTCATAAAAATAATGTGTTCGCCTCTTATTCGTTATTTTTATTTATGCCTCCACCATGCTAGTTAGTTGAAGTTACGCTCTCCAAATTGTTGTCATTACCTCTATGCTTTCCGCCTAGTCTGTCACTGATGCCCTTATGTGCATTCTCGTTCATTATTCCTACTTGCGTATTTCCTACTTTTTCATTATTGTTATCGACATTTATGCCATCCGGTTGGTACTATTTTACGCATATTTGGTGAGGATGAGATAAATGCACGAAGGGTGTTTCCGTGCAATTATCTTGATACCAGATTATATTCCTCACGCTATGAAAGTTATGGGGTGACTATCGTGGTTTATTGTTTTTCTCTCTAAGGAAAAGATTGGTCGAGATATTGGAAACTGTTGATTTGTGATCTCTTCTAGTACTCTGTTATTTCTTTGTACATTCGTTTCGTGTACTCTTTTCTGTATACTATTATTTTGTTCTATTGCTAGTTCTCGGTACATTTTTTATTAGTAAGCATCTTTTAACTAAAAAGCCTTGTTACTACTTCGACGAGGTTAGACAAAATACTTACTGGGTACATGGGGTCGGTTGTACTCATACTACACTTTTACACCTTACGTGCAGATTTTTGGAGCGGTGCTACTGGTGATGTCGGGAGCTGACCTTGAAGATGTTTGTGCATTTCGGATATAGTTTCCACTTGTCCTTGGTAGCTTTAGATTTTGTTAATCTGCTTATATAACTTTCAAACAGATAATGGAATTATTTGTTTCAGCTTTGTAAATTCTATGTCTTAGAAGCTCATGATTTGTACTACCAGTTCTTGGGTTAATTTTTAAATGTCCATATAATTATTCACTATTTTTCCTATAAATTCATTTGGATTATATTGACTGTTAGTTGGCTTACCTAGGAGGTCGAGTTAGGTGCCATCACGACTAGTGATTTTTGGGTCGTGACATAATGGATGCTGAAGTTATTTAGTTCATTTGCTAAAACTTCACTCCAAAACATGCTGAAGTTTTGTATTACAGTCAACAGTTTTTTCATATGTTCTATCCGAAACATTAGTCTAAACAAATAGAAGTTCTTTAGTTCATTTGCTAAAACTTCATACTAAACATGCTTAAGTTTTTATCCTGCAGTATATAATTTTCTAATGAGTTTTTACTAATGCGTGCTCAAGTTAAACATACTAAAGTTTCACAAAACATGCTTAAGTTCATGATAAAGGAGACAAATGTATTTGATACAATCCAAGACAACTTCAGACTAATTAACACGAAGAGAACAAAAATTTAAAAGATAGACATCACACAATTCACAAAAAATAATGTATATTCACAAAACCAATTTTGTTTTCACTTACACCATTGAGAAAATAACAAAAAACATTATTTTTCATTTACAATTTATTGTCTATCAAAAAAATTCACATAGAGAGTCTTCATATTCTCCATAGTCATGTCGTAGTTGCTCTTTTGGAGTTTCATAACCGCTATTTTCTTTCCACTTTCCATGAGCCCAAAGATTCACAGCCAATTCTCTCCTAAATCTGAACACATCACTTTGTTTGAATTTGAAGACATCATCTTGCTTCAACCGCATCTCAAGGAACTTAGGAGCAAATATACCACAATCAACACTACAAAAGAACATGAAAAGAAAATTGAAGATTAGTTAACATAATAACACAAAAGAAAAAACGATAAAGATAAGATGCATGCTAAACATGTGCCAAACACGTACTTGTTCTCCTGTAGTGGTGTGTTTATCCACTTAATCGCAAAACTTTCCACAGGATTTTCCCGATAAGTTTTATTGTGTGTGGAAAAATTCAAGCATTTGAGCACGTGTGGGATAAACCAGGCATAATTTTGGACATGTTCAACCGCACGCTCATATGGTGAATTTCTCAAGGAATCATACACATACATAGTTTTGCTTTGAAAGTGCAGAATTCTAAGAAAGTAGTGCGCAGATGACTAGCCAACACTTGGCTTAAGTCGAAATGGAAAGAATACTTTTTCGATAGATGCCTATGAGATACCACTTGAAAGGTCAATGCCTCTTACGTAGTTGGCCACCTTTTCACAAGTTGATTCTTCAACTAACCAGGTAAACTCGGTAAGTTCCTCAATATCCACTTTCTCTTCATAATCCACAGCTTCTTCAATCACCTGGTTTTTGACAGACCTCTTTCTGTATGATTTGCTCTTTTTCTCTTCCATTTTTGTTTTCTCTTTCCTTATTCTAATTTTCTCCTTCTGTTCATCTGAAGGATGAATACTAGCCAACTTAGTCATATATTGATCAAAAAGTATTTGATACTGCACATTTTGATTTTGGATAACTTGGAGGTGATAGCAATATTTTTTACGCAAGAAATATACGCCCACTTTAATATACTGCAAATGAACAACAAAAAAAAATATGAACTTAACCACAATATAATTTAGAGTAAAAATTAAGTTTAGGTAATGAACTAAAAAACTTCAGCATGCATAAGTATGAAGCTTAGAAAAAACTCATTACAATTTGCATGACAAAAACTTAAGCATGTTTTGCCTGAAGTTTTAGCAAATAAACTAAAAAACTTCAGGGAAAACTCTAGGAAATACATTTCAAAACCAATTCAAAAAATAAACTTAATAACTTACTTTATCCGGAAGATCAGAGGTAGGGTCCACAACCTCGGTAAGAATGACTTTGGAATATCAATTCCAGCTAATCTGAATTGCTTGGAATCATATTCCATGGCATCCGTTTTGAACCAGCCTATAAATTTGTGCATCAATCCACTGTCTTGATTGGCATAATGGAAGGGACACCTTCATGTAGTCTTTCCCTGCTTTAGCTTGTTTTCTTTTTGCTTGTTGTTCCTGTTGCTCAGGCACAACTAACTACTGCAGTTCAGTAGCAAGGGAAAAATCTACAGCCATAGTGGTAGATACTTGACCAACTCCCTGATGTTCATGATGTTCTTATCTCTCTTCACCAACAACAACAACAACATAATTACCTTCTGAACCAGTCTCTTGTGTACTACCCAGCGAAAATGAACATAAATTGAAGTTGGGATATCACTAGTGTCACACAAAACATTAGGATAACTGGACACGTTCCTTCTCTTAGGATTTGGAAGAAGTTGTGATGCATCAGATGAGATCTGCAAAAAAACAAGGAAAATATATACATTAATATAACTGATACAACCGCACGTTAGGCAAAAAAACACCTTGTAATCGAATTGCAGCAAATAAATACCTAGTCTAAGTGTTGCAACACGGATGGTGAGTTTTCATACTAATGTATCCGCTTGTATTACCCTCAGATATGCCTATATCTTCATGCAAAAAAAGATTGTTAAATAATTGTAATGACCCGACCCGTCGTTACAGGAGTTTAGCCCTGTTTTTCCCATTTCTTCTTCATTCTTGTTTGGTTTAGCTCTCTTGTATTGCATTGGGTTGATTGGTTCGGGTTCAGATTGGTTGTGGTGAGAAATGAGACACTTAGTCTCTTTGATTGGTGATTTGGTTGGAAAAGTCAACCGGAAGTTGACTTATAGGTAAATGATCTCGGAATGTGGTTTTTGTGGCTCGGATAGCTTCATTAGGTGATTTTGGACTTAGGAGTCTGTTCGGAATATCACTCGGAGGTCCGGAGTGGAATTAGGCTTGAATTGGCGAAATAGGATTTTTGGCAATTTTCGGGCGCAGTGGAAAATTAGCTACCGGGGTCGGAGTGGAGTTCCAGAAGTTGGAAAAGGTACGTAGTGTCATTTGGGATGTGTATGCAAATTTTCAAGTCATTCAGACGTGGCTTGGGTAGTTTCAGCATCGTTGGCGATTTTCGGAAGTCTAGAAATCCTTAGGCTTGAATCTGGACTTGATTTGGTGTTTTGATGTTATTTTTAGTGTTCTGAAGGTTCGACTAGG
The DNA here is from genome assembly GCA_005239525.1 of Nicotiana knightiana. NCBI lineage: Eukaryota > Viridiplantae > Streptophyta > Magnoliopsida > Solanales > Solanaceae > Nicotiana > Nicotiana knightiana. The sequence goes on along the minus strand of ML371318.1, from coordinate 12,322 downwards.
TTGGTATATTAATATATGACTTGTTGGTACTTGTGGTTGAGGCCCCGAGGGGCTCGTGATTGATTTCAGTTGATTTCGGAAGGTTGGAAGTTGGGAAAAATTGCAGCAAGGGCTGCTGGTGCAGTCCTTTTGGTGTGGCCGCACCTGCGGACGAGGAGCCGCATGTGCAAAGGCACAGGTGCGGAACACCTTGCGCAGATGTGGAGTTTTGGAACCTGGCTTGGGAGCGCAGGTTCGGAAGTTGGGTCGCACCTGCGGGATCGCGGGTGCGTGTTAGGATCACAAATGCAGAATTCTTGTTTAAGTGAGTTTTCGCACTTGCAAGGTATTTTCCGAAGGTGCATCGCCGTAGGTGCGGGGTTTAGGTCGCAGGTGTGATGCAGCTGGGCAGAACCTATATAAGGTTTCCTTCGCGAAATTCTCTCATTTTCTTCACGATTTTTGACGGATTTTGGAGCTTTGAGCTGGGATTTCAAGGGGGAACCAAGGGTATTCAGTGAGGTAAGCTACATGGAATTTGTATCTTGTGTATCCCATTGTTTAATCATGTTTTAGTGGTGAAATTGGAAGATTTATGGCTTGAAATTTTAGAGTTTAATTGGGGAATGGAGGGGCCATTTAGGGTCCGATTTTGATGAATTTGGTATGCATGAACTCGTGAGAGCATAAGGATTCTAGTTTTGTGATTTTTATCGGAATCTGAGACGTGGGCTCGGGGATCGGGTTTGGTCAATTTTGGGATTTTTAATGTAAATTGGATATTTTCGAGTGGGCTTTGTCCATTTAGCATATTTTGATGTTATGAATCTGTTTTGAATAGATTCGGAGCGCGTTGAGGCCGAGTCGAGAGGCAAAGGCATCGCGAGGTAGCTTCCTTCCGATTTGAGGTAAGTAACGAACGTAAATCTTGACCTGAGGGTATGAAACACCGGTATTTCGTATTGTTTTTATAAATGAGGTGACACACATGCTAGGTGACGGGCATGTGGACATGCACCGGTCGGGATTGTGACTTGGTCCGTCCCATAGCGGCTATTAAGCTGCGTATTTGATCTGAAATCACGTGATACTCCGTGTCTTAGAGATCTATACTATATTTTGGGTTGTATGCCATGTTTGGGGCCTTGTGTCGACCTGTTTAGACCCTCAGGGGTGTTTTACCACTATTTCTCACACTGTTTTGATAAAGAATATAATCTCAGTCATGATTTATACTTGTTTACTTTCACTCCCGTTTATTTCCCTGTTTTTAATTAAATGAAAGATATTTTGGGCTGAGTACCTGTGATTTGTGGTGAGTTGTCGAGTTGCTTATGAGGGTGATGACTGAGCGAGGCCGAGAAGCAGATTTGTGAGGATAGTGATGGATCGGGCTGCACGCTGCAGCGATATAGCGCTTGGGCTGAAGGAGCCCCTCCGGAGTCTGTACACCCCAGTAAGCGCAGTCGACTATTTATGGATCGGGCTGCACGCCGCAGCGTTGTATATATATATATATATATATATATATATAGATCGGGCTGCACGCTGCAACGGTTATTATATGACACCTATTGAGCGTGAGTACTGAGTGTGAGTGTTGATTGACGGGAGATAAGTCCCGAGTGACTGAGAGGCTTTATATTGTGAGTGACATTGTGCCCGAGGGGCTTATTTGCTATGAAACTATTGTTTTCACTCTTCTTTACATTTTTTCCTCTTAATGATAAATGTTGAACCAATGTTTTATATGAAATTTGGAAAAGGAAAAATGGAGTTTTTATGAGACTTTCGGGACGTAGATCCCTGACTTGATTTATTATGTTCCACTGATGTTTATTATATGAGTTTTCATGCTTTTAAAAGCTCGTCACTGCACTCATGTCCTTATTTATATTTGTTACTTACTGAGTTGGTGTGCTCACGTTACCCCCTGCACTTTGTGTGCAGATTCAGGTGCCCGGATCGAGTGAGACTCGGTTGTTCATCAGTGGAGCACTAGTTGGAGATTTGTGAGGTAGCTGCACAGCGCTCGCAACCCCACCCTTCTCCCTCTCATTTTTGTTGCATGTTTATGTTTTCCTAGAGTTGATGTATTAGGGAAATACTGTGTCAGATTTTGTGTTCTAATTAGTGCTCATGACTGTGACTCGGGGTCTTTGGGGGAATGTTTTGTTTAGATATTTTCATTGATTATCCGCAAATTTAAAATATTAAAATGTGCGAGATTTTGATAAAATTTCAGTATTGTTTTAAATGGATAGTACCTTGTATTATGTCAGTAAATTGGCTAGCCTAGTGCCACAATAGGCGCCTTCACGGCCAGTATGGATTTGGGGTCGTGACAAGTTGGTATCAGAGACTAGGTTACATAAGACTCACCGGTCATGAGCAGGTTCAGTAGAGTCTTGCGGATCGATATGGATACGTCTGGACTTTTCTTCGGGAGGCTGCAGAACCCTTAGGAAAAATCTCACATTTCTTGAATTCTTGTCGTGCGAATCTATTAATTCTTGCTACTAAACTTCTAGTGTTACATTCTCTCACAGATGGTGAGGACACGCGCCACCGGACAGGGCGATCAGCCAGCAATGGAACCAGTGAGGGTTCGAAGTCGCGATCGAGGCCGTGGTAGAGGTAGACGTGCAGCCTGTGCAGCTACCAGGGCGGTACCCATAGACCCGCCTATTGTTCCAGATCAGATCCCAGCCCCAGATGCTCTAGTGGGACCAGCTCAAGCACCAACTGTGCCTATTCTTATTCCAGGTCTTCAGGAGACCTTGGCCCAAATTCTGACTGCATGCACCAGTCTTGCTCAGCCAGTTGCTATTTCTACTTCAGCCGCTACTTCTCAGGACGGGGGAGGCACTCATACTCCAGCTACCCGTATACCTGAGAAGATATTTCAGGGGCTTCAGACTCTAGAGGCAGTTCCAGCTTAGTCGGTTGCACCGTCCCAGGATTTTGTAATTCCAGTTATGGCTGACGATGAGCAGCGCAGGTTGGAGAGATTTGAGAGGCTTCGGTCTCCAACTTTTAGTGGTGCTGAGGGTGAGGACGCCCATGGGTTCTTGGACAAGTTCCAGAGGATGCTTCGTACAGCTGGGATATTGGAGACCAATGGGTTCTTCTTTACTACCTTCCAGTTCTCAGGAGCTGCATTCACCTGGTGGGAGGCTTATGAGAGGCGTAGGCCCGCAGGTGTAGCGCCCCTTTCTTGGCAGCAGTTCTCTACTCTCTTCTTAGAGAAGTATGTTCCACAGTCCCGTAGGGAGTAGCTGAGCAGGCAGTTTGAGCAGCTGCAATAGGGAGAGATATGACGGTGTCACAGTACGAGATGAGGTTTTCGGAGCTTGCCCATCATGTTATCTGGTTAGTCCCTACAGATAGAGATAAGATCAAGAGATATGTGGATGGCCTCTCGTATCAACTTCGTATTCTTATGACCATAGAGGGGGTGTCAAGTGCTACTTTTGAGCAGGTAGTTGATATTACCCGAGAGATTGAGTCGGTGCGCCGCCAGGAGCGAAACGAGAGGGAGCCCAAGAGGCCTCGAGGATCTGGTAGTTATGGTGGTGTTCCTTAGGGGCCAGTTCCAGCACGGCAGGGGCCGTCCATTCAGGAAGGCTCAGTCGGGCCGCTCAGGTTATCGTGGGGGATCCGCTGGTCGTGGTCCTCACAGTTCTCACCAGGGCCACCCATCATTTAGTGCTCTTCCAGCCAAGAGTTCATCTCGAGCACCGTCGGTTCAACACTCATATATGCCTGATTCTTCCAGAGGTTATCCTGGTGCTAGGGGTTCCCTTCAGTCCCCGTCTCCAGCACCCTGGAGTTGTTACGAGTGTGGAGAGTTTGGGAATATGAGGCGGCAGTGTCCTCATTTTCTTGGGGGTCCTTCTCAGCAGAGGGGTTAGCCCTCGACATCAGCTTAAGTTACTTTACCACCCACCCAGGCTGCGAGGGGTGGGGTTCAGGCATCTAGAGGCTGCCCAAGAGGGGGAGGTCGACCCGGTAGAGGTCAGGCCCGTTTCTATGCACTTCCAGCCAGACCGGATGCTATGGCCTCAGATGTAGTGATTACAGGTATTGTTTCAGTCTGTCATCGAGATGCGTCGATCTTATTTGATCCTGGTTGCACGTATTCCCATGTTTCATCATATTTTGCCCATTTTCTGGATATGCCCTGTGAGTCCCTAGTCACATCTATTCATGTGTTGACTCCGGTGGGCGATACTATTGTTGTAGACTGAGTGTATCAGTCATATGTTATATCTATTGGAGGTCTGGAGACTCGAGATCTGATATTGCTTAGCATGGTTGATATTGATGTGATATTGCGCATGGATTGGCTATCTTTGTGTCATGTTCTTCTATATTTTCACGCTAAGGCTGTGACCTTAGCGATACCGGGATGTTTGAGAGTCGAGTGGAAAGGTTCTATTGATTATGTGTCTAGTAGGGTGATTTCATACCTAAAGGCTCATCGTGTGGTAGAGAAAGGATGTCTGTCTTATTTTGCTTTTGTGAGGGATGTCAGTGCTGAGACTCACACTTTTGATTCTGTTCCCGTAGTCCGTGAGTATCCGGACGTGCTTCCTATTGATCTGTCGGGCATGCCGCCCGACAGGGATATTGATTTTGGCATTGAGCTGGTGTCGGGCACTCTTTCTATTCCACCGTATCGTATGGAACCAGCGAAATTGAAGGAATTAAAAGAGTAGCTTCAGGAACTCCAGGAAAAGGGGTTCATCAGGCCTAGTGTGTCACCTTGGGGTGCACCAGTGTTGTTTGTGAAGAAGAAGGATGGTTCCATGAGAATGTGTATTGAATATAGGCAACTGAACAAGGTTACAGTCAAGAATAAGTATCCTCTGCCTCACATTGATGATTTGTTTGACCAACTTCGGGGAGCTAGGGTGTTCTCTAAGATTGACTTGAGATTCGGGTATCATCAGCTGAAAATTCAGGATTCAGATGTTTCCAAGACGGCTTTCAGGACCCGTTATGGCCACTATGATTTTTTGCTGATGTCTTTTGGGATGACCAATTCCCCAGCAACGTTCATGAATCTGATGAACAATGTATTCCAACCATATTTGGATTCCTTTGTTATTGTGTTCATTGATGACATCCCGGTGTATTCCCGTAACCAGGAGGAGCATGACCAGCATTTGAGGGTTGTATTGCAGAGATTGAGAGAGGAGAAGATTTATGCAAATTTCTCCAAGTGTGAGTTTTGACTTGGCTCAGTATCTTTCTTGGGACACGTGGTGTCCAACGAGGGTATTCAGGTTGATCAGAAGAAGATAGAGGCGGTGCAAAGTTGGCCCAGGCCGTCCTCAGCTACAGAGATTAGGATATTCCTTGGTTTGTTGGGGTATTACCGTCGCTTTTAGAGGGGTTTTCTTCTATTTCTTCACCTTGACCAAATTGACTCAGAAGGGTGCTTCATTCAGGTGGTCAGACGAGTGTGAGGAGAGCTTCCAGAAGCTCAAAATGGCTTTGACCTCAGCTCCAGTGTTAGTATTGCCATCAGCTTCAGGTTCTTATACCATGTATTGTGATGCCTCGAGGATAGGCATTGGGTGCATTTTGATGCAGGAGGGGTAGGGTGATTGCCTATGCCTCGCGCCAATTGAAGACTCATGAGAAGAATTACCTGGTGCATGATCTCGAGCTAGCAGCCATTGTTCACTCCTTGAATATATGGCGTCATTATTTATATGGGGTTTGTGAGGTTTTTACTGATCACCGTAGCCTGCAACACTTTTTTAAACAGAAGGATCTGAATTTGCTCAGAGGATATGGTTGGAGCTTCTCAAGGACTATGATATCACCATTCTATACCATCCGGGGAAGGACAATGTAGCGGTCAATGCCTTGAGTCGCAGAGCAGAGAGTTTGGGGAGTCTAGCATACCTTCAAGTAGTTGAGAGACCATCAACACTTGATGTTTAGGCCTTAGCGGGCCAGTAGGTAAGATTGGATCTATCGGAGCCCCACCGGGTATTGGCTGGTGTAGCCTCCAGGTCTTCTCTTTATAACCGTATCAAAGAGCACCAGTATGATTACCCACACTTTCTCATTCTTCAGGATAGGGTCCGGCGAGGTAATGCCAGGGATGTAGTTATTGGCGATGATGGTGTTATAAGGATACAAGGTCAGATATGTGTGCCTAATGTGGATGGGCTTCGGGAGTTGATTCTTGAGGAGGCCCACAGCTCACGGTATTCCACCATCCGGGTGCCGCGAAGATGTATCAGGATCTGAGGTAGCATTATTGGTGTAGGCGGATGAAAAAGGATATTGTTGGATTTGTGGCTCGGTGTCTCAACTGCCAGCAGGTCAAGTACGAGCACCAGAGACCAGGTAGATTGCATCAGAGTTTGGTTATTCCTGAGTGGAAGTGGGAGAGGATCACCATGGACTTTGTAGCTGGACTCCCACGGACTTCGAGGAGGTTTGATGCCATATGGGTTATTGTGGATCGGCTGACTAAGTCTGCTCACTTCATTCCGATTGGTAACACTTATTCTTCGGAGTGGCTAGCTGAGATTTATATCAGGGAGATTGTTCGACTGCATGGTGTTCCGGTTTCCATCATCTCCAACAGAGGTACTCAGTTTACATCGCAGTTTTGGAGGTCCGTGCAGAGAGAGTTGGGTACTCAGGTCGAGTTGAGCACGACTTTTCACCCTCAGATGGAGGGGCAGTCCGAGCGCACTATTCAAATCTGGAGGACATGTTGCGCGCTTGTGTTATTGACTTTGGGGGTTCATGGGACCAGCTTCTGCCTATTGTGGAGTTTGCATATAATAATAGTTACCAGTCGAGCATTCAGATGGCTCCATATGAGGCTTTGTATGGGAGGAGGTATAGATCTCCGGTTGGATGGTTTGAGCCGGGCAAGGCCAGACTCTTGGGCACGGATTTGATACAGGATGCCTTGGATAGGGTGAAGTTGATTCAGGAGCGGCTTCGCACGGCGCAGTTGAGGCAGACGAGTTATGCAGACCGGAAGGTATGTTTCATGTCTGGGGAGAAGGTCCTGCTGAAGGTGTCACCCATGAAGGGTGTTATGCGGTTTGGAAAGAGGGGAAAGTTGAGTCCCCGGTTCATTGGGCCTTTTGAGGTGCTTCAGAAGGTTGGGGAGGTGGCTTATAGACTTGCGTTGCCACCCAGCTTGTTGAGTGTTCATCCGGTGTTCCATGTTTCAATTCTCCGGAAGTATGTTGGTGACCCATCGCATGTTTTGGACTTCAGTTCGGTTCAGCTTGAGGGCGATCTGTAGTATGAGGTAGAGCCAGTAGATATTTTGGGTTGTCAGGTCAGAAGGTTGAGGTATAAGGATATAACTTCAGTAAAAGTGCAATGGAGAGGGCAGCTGGTGGATAAGGCCACCTGGGATACCGAGCGGGATATGCGGAGAAGATAATTCCACCTATTTGAGACTCCAGGTATGTTTCTAGACCCGTTCGAGGACAAACGTTTGTTTAAGAGGGGGAGAATGTAACGACCCGACCAGTCGTTCCGAGAGTTTAGCCTTGTTTTTCCCATTTCTGCTTCATTCTTGTTTGGTTTAGCTCTCTTGTATTGTGTTGGATTGATTGGTTCGGGTTCGGATTGGTTGTGGTGAGAAATGAGACACTTAGTCTCTTTGATTGGTGATTTGGTTGAAAAAGTAACCGGAAGTTGAATTATAGGTAAATGATCTCGGAATGTGGTTTTTGTGGCTCGGATAGCTTCATCAGACGATTTGGGACTTAGGAGTGTGTTCAGAATGTCATTCGGATATCCGGAGTGGAATAAGGCTTGAAATGGCGAAATATGATTTTTGGCGATTTTCGGTCGGCAGTGGAAAATTAGCTATCGAGGTCGGAGTGGAGTTCCGAAAGTTGGAACAGGTCCGTAGTGTCATTTGAGATGTTTGTGCAAATTTTCAGGTCATTCGGACGTGACTTGGGTAGTTTCGGCATCGTTGGCGATTTTCGAAAGTCTAGAAATCCTTAGGCTTGAATTTGGATTTGATTTGGTGTTTTGATGTTATTTTTAGTGTTCCGAAGGTTCGACTAGGTTGGTATATTGATATATGACTTGTTGGTACTTGTGGTTGAGGCCCCGAGGGGCTCGGGATTGATTTCGGATGATTTCGGAAGGCTGGAAGTTGGGAAAAATTGTAGCAAGGGCTACAGGTGCAAGCCTTCTGGTGTTGTCACGACCCAAAATCCCTAAGGTCGTGATGGCGTCGGACATCATTGTCAGGCAAGCCAATCATTTACTTAATATAAACAATTTCTGGTTTTTAATATTTATGAAAACATTTCCTTTCACTTTATTACATATTATCCAAATAAAAGTCTGTTAATTAAAAACAATAGTTTAATGATTATATTTAAGAAAATATACCCCAACACATATTCCAGAACCCGGTGTCACAACATGAGCAATTTCTAAGAATTTATACAATCATTACAAAGCCTGTCCGAAATATAACTGGACAAGGAAATTTAAAATGAAATAAATACAGTACGAGGGAGACTCTGTCAGCTGCGGATCGCCTCTGGATGATGCAGCTCGCCTAAGTCTCCGTATCTTCCACATTTCTATGAAAGTGCCTGTGCAATAAAATGCACAGCAAGTGTAGCATGAGTACAAAAATAACGCGTGCTCAGTAAGTCGCCCGCCTAACCTCAGAGAGGTAGTGACGAGAGGTCAAATTAGACACTCATTAAGGGCCAGCAAATTAATTGCCAATATAAGATGAACACAATAGGCATGTGAAGGTAGTAAAACAACATATATATAAGGCACTGAAACCCAAGTAAATACTGGAAATGAAAAACCAGTTACCGCTTTCTCATTATTTTCTAAAATATCTTAAATAAATAATTTCTTCTTTATTTTCCCCCAAGTATCTTTTCACTTCAAAAATCATGAAAAACATCTAACAATTTAGCATGCGCATACGGGGTAAGGACAACCGGCCTTAGCCGTCATAATAATCAACTCTGTGCACTGCCGAGGATCGAATGGCCCGTACCAAAAGTGCACATCTCAATAAAATACGCATGTCTATGCACTACCGAGGATCGAACGGCCCGTACCAAACGTGCATCTCTCAATATAATAATCCTCTATATGCACGGCCGAGGATCGAACAACCCGTCCCATAAGTGCACCTCTCAATATAATAATCATGTCTATGCACTACCGAAGATCGAACCGCCCGTACCAAAAGTGCATTTTAAATCCGCCGTGGCGTACGGCCCGCTCCCATGAGAGTAAGGGAAATAACACTCCGCTCGCGGAATGTAAATTGCGAAGCGATCACATGCAGACATGCACAATCAACAATCCACCCCGAATACGTTGGGAACACAAATAATCAAGTAAATGACCGATTTCTCTTTTGAAAAACCACGAATAGTATTTAAATACCTTTTTCTAAATTCAATTGCCGAGTTTATATAACGTTTAATAACACAACCGTATTTAGAAGTACAACTTCCCACGAAGGAAATAAGTTCTCTTTTTAGATGATTTAGAAAATAAACTCTAATTCTTCCATTAGTCATTAAATAACAATTTCTATTACATTAGCAGTCTAATATCCTAAATAAGACCACGGGTACAACAGGTACGGCATGCTAGTGGGTCCTAGGCTACCCGGACATGGCATAATAGTAGCTACGCACGGACTCCCGTCATCTCGTGCGTACGCAGCCCTCCGGTAGATAGTAACACATACTTAATTAGTTCACCTAGGGGGACAATTCCCCCTCATAAAGTTAGAAAGGAGACTTACTTCGCTCCGAAATTCCAATACTGGCTTCAAAGCCCTTCCGATGACTCCAACGGACGCACAACTCTCCGAAACTACCACATAACGGCAAAGCAATGAAACTTCATCCTAATACTCACAAAAAATTCAAATTATATACTTTCCCAACCCCGCTCGGAGAAATGACCAAAATGCCCTCAGGCCCACGTGCCCGAAAATCCGAAATTCTCGAAGATACATTCTACCCATAGCTCTACTAGTTCAATCATCTAATTTACTCTACATTCCATGCCCAAATTCGTGGCTATATTCCAAATTTACGTTTTCTAGATTCCTCAATATCCAAATTCCTACCAATTTCCATGCCTAAATTCATGCATGTAATCTTGTATTTAACTTACAAACGGGAGGAATTTACTTACCTTGACAATGCATGAAGGAATCCTCTCTTTGAAGCCTCCCAAAATCGCCTAAGCCCAAGAAGAAATGAAGACAAATTAACCAAAATCCTTGTTTTAAAACATTCTGCCCAGGATGATTTCCGCACCTGCGGTCCTACCTCCGCACCTGTGCTACCGCAGGTGCGACCAATCTCCCGCACTTGCGGCTTCCTCAACTCCAGCCCAAAATCGTACATGTGCCCTATTGTCCGTACCTGCGGCTTCACAGGTGCGGAAACTCCATCGCACCTGCGATTCCAGCCAAGCCTACCCACTTTCACACCTGCGACGACAAAGTCGCACCTGCGGCCAAATCCTCACAGGTGCGGATCACACCAAATGACAACAATTCTAGCCTTCTTCAAACTCTCAACTTGATCCGTTAACCACCCGGAATCCACCCGAGGCCCCCGGGACCCCGTCCAATCATACCAACCTGTTCCAAAACATAATGCGGACTTACTCGAGGCCTCAAATTACATCAAACAACATCGAAACCATGAATCGCACTCAAATCCCAACTTTATGAACTTAGAATTTTCCAACTTCTACATCTGATGCCGAAACCTATCAAATCACGCCCGATTGACCTCAAATATTTTGCACAAGTCATATTCAACATTACGGACCTGCTCCAACTTCTGGAATCGCATTTTGACCTCGATATCAAAACTTCCACTTCTAGTCGGATTTCTCAAAAACCTTCAAATTTCTATCTTTAGCCAAATGACTTCAAAATGACCTACGGACATCCAAATTCACTTCCGATCGCGCTCCCAACTCCAGAATCATCATACGAAGCTGTTCCCAGACTCGAAATTCCAAACGGACATCAAAAGCACTGAAATGCACTTCAATCCCAAATCTATGAAATTCTTCTAAGATGCTAACTTCCATAATATACGCCGAAACGCGCCCGGGTTATCCAAAATCCAATCCGGACATACACCCAAGTCCGAAATCATCATACGAACCTGCAGGAACCTTCAAATCCTGATTCGGAGGTCGTTTACTCAAAATTCCAATCTCAGTTGATTCTTCCAACTTAAGGCTTCTGAAATGAGAATTTTCTTTCCAAATCAACTCTAAACTTCCCAAAATTCAATTCCGACCACACCTGCAAGTCATAACACCTGAAATGAAGCTGCTCACGGCCTCAAACCGCTGAACGACGCTCTAGAGCTCAAAACGACCGGTCGAGTCATCACATTCTCCCCCACTTAAATCGACATTCGTCTTCGAACGTGCTAAGAACTGCTCTGGAGTTACCTGAAATCACTGTTGAACACCTTGAGCACCTACTCGTGCTACCACAACCCAGTTGAGTACATTAGTTTGATCAAATTTGAAGATTTCTTCTTTTACCCATATAATAAGCTCATAATCCAGTTCCAACACTTGAAATTTCTTGCCAGGCCGAGTTCCAACACATAAACACCGTATCATCCACCACCCGATATACCAGGACATGACTGCATACCTTTGCTAAATCAGCACCATGCACCGCATAACTCATCATCTGACCACAATGACATCCCCTGAACCTAAATAGCTAAAATTCCATGAATCTGATGTTCCCAACACACCTCATGATATATATATATATATATACATCCCGCTATAATGTTGACGATACCACCGCCACGGAAGAGATGTGCAGAAATTCATACCAAACTGTAGAGTTAAAAATTTCTTGAATACCTCATCTTGACTAGAATCATCACTTCATTATGAGCCTGAATAATGGTATTTGTTATTTAATATACACTTCACATAACCTTATCACACTGATCCCTGATCCGATAGTCTCGTCTCACCCAGTATGAACTGCTCAGACAACAAATCATCCCAGACATGACTAACAGTCTCACATGATACCACATCGCGCCAATAGACCACAACTCGAACATGATAAATAAGAAATGACTTAGGAAGGTACTACTCAACTCAAGCCACTAATGTGGACTTTCTCAGAAAATAGGAAGTAAAACACAAGGAAATAAATATAGGAACCTGACTCACCATCACACTATTGCAACGTGCAAACCGATCCAGCTAACATAACCGTGGCGGCGTGCCACCCGATCCACACATAAAATTTACATAAGAAGAGATATATATA